>JAXGGA010001978.1:0-12500 GCA_038373865.1 Uloborus plumipes
GAAATACACTTCATCATCTTTCTCAATCAGGTGTTCCATCTCTTGGTTGAACTTGAAGTCTTTGTCTCTTGGAATTTCTTGGTCTATTCCAAAAATGGCTATTTTCACTCTTTCAGCTCCGTTCGCTAACACCGCCTGTATTTTTTCTGTTCTTGTCATGTTAGCTTCGTATACAAATTCATTTCGTTTCGTAATTTTATCTTTGTTGGTCTCCAGTTTGTCCTTACAAGGACTGGCTTTAAGTTTCGGCCCCATTCAATAGCTTAACCCTCACCGGAGAAGCAACCGTGCCATGCATAGGCTTCATGCACAAGCGAAAGAACCCAAGTAGCATCAACTCATCGGATTTTGCTCGGCCGATCAACAAACTCCTCGTAAACTGATCCTGTAACGCACGATGACATCGTTCCGATCAGTATCCGAGCACAGTTTTCGATGAGCTACTTTTCATCGGAAAGCGATATCCTTCCGATCAACTTTCCCGATGAAAATAAGCCGAGCTATATTCCATCGGAAAATGATATCCTTCCGATCAAGTTTCCCGATGAAATTCCTCGGCACGGGACTGTTCTGCTCGTAAATTGCTCCAAATCTCATCGTATTTTGCTGCTCGGGTCATTCCATGTGAAATCAACAAGCCTCAAAACTTGACCATCACCAATTTCAAAAAAAATTATAGGATTGATTACCTCTATAAAGTGATACAAAAAACTGATTTTTAAAATTTTTTTCATCTGTTAGTTTTTTGTGCGAGACCGCTTAAAAAACGTAAAAAATGGAAAAAAGTGAAATTTTGAACATACAAAGATTCAATTTTCTCAGCTTCTATTGCAGCTAGAGTCTTTTGTTATATGTCATTGTAAAGCTCTTTAAACAAGCTTTCAAATGATATATAATTTCACAAGGTTTCGTGATGTTAATATTTCAAGGTCACCAAAAGCATTATTTGACCTTGAATATTTCAAAAAGTGCATTCTTTAAAAATCTGAAAAAAATATATATATTACTTCCTAATGTAGTGTATATGTGGTAAAATTTTCAGAATGGGACAGCAATGGGATCTGGGGGAAAAATGGAATCGACTTTTTACACTCTTACCACTTTATTGCAATGCCTATGGCTCCTGAGTATATATAATACAGAAATATTGCAAACTGCGAAATGTTATTTACAAGTGACGGTTGGCTTATTCCACGTCTTGTTTTGAGAGGTTATAAATAATTCTTTTTCCGTTTCTACTAGGGTCTACTTTCGAAATAATAGCACTTATGGGCACATTGACAACATTTTCAAAGTCTGGATAGAAGATAGAATTTGAGGGTCCATGAGGCTGCAACAGCTTGATTTTCTTCATCTGTGTCTAAGACGCACCTTAGCCATCAATATCCATTATACCTGCAGATCAAGAATCCAACCATTTCTGGGCAATCAAGATCGCCTTTGACAGTTGTAGCACGTTCGACCCTTATAGTGGTAAAAATGAATATGCATTCACTTGCATCTGATTCCTGTTTAATGGCATTACACAATGAAGACTCTGAGTGCCTAGTGTTGTTCTTGCCATCATTTTTCTGGATTTCAAAGCAACTGCTTCCTGTTTATAATGTTCAATTGTGCAATATTGAAAATGAATTAATTTGATATGGAAGAAATGGTTGGTGTCTTGATCTGTTGGTATAATGGATATTGGTGGCTAAGGTGCGTCTTAAACACAGATGAAGAAAATCAAGCTGTTGCAACCTCATGGACCCTCAAATTCTATCTACTATCCAGACTTTGAAAATGTTGTCAATGTGCCCATAAGTGCTATTATTTCGAAAGTAGACCCTAGTAGAAACGGAAAAGGAATTATTTATAACCTCTCAAAACAAGACGTGGAATAAGCCAACCGTCACTTGTAAATAACATTTCGCAGTTTGCAATATTTCTGTATTATATACCCTCAGGAGCCATAGGCATTGCAATAAAGTGGTAAGAGTGTAAAAAGTCGATTCCATTTTTCATCCAGATCCCATTGCTGTCCCATTCTGCAAATTTTACGACATATACACTACATTAGGAAGTAATATACATATTTTTTTCAGATTTTTAAAGAATGCACTTTTTGAAATATTCAAGGTCAAACAATGCTTTTGGTGACCTTGAAATATTAACATAATGAAACCTTGTCAAATTATATATCATTTGAAAGCTTGTTTAAAGAGCTTTACAATGACATATAACAAAAGACTCTAGCTGCAATAGAAGCTGAGAAAATTGAATCTTTGTATGTTCAAAATTTCACTTTTTTCCATTTTTTACGTTTTTTAAGCGGTCTCGCACAAAAAACTAACAGCTGAAAAAAATTTTAAAAATCAGTTTTTTGTATCACTTTATAGAGGTAATCAATCCTATAATTTTTTTTTGAAATTGGTGGTGGTCAAGTTTTGAGGCTTGTTGATTTCACATGGAATGACCCGCTCGGATTCTGCTTGGCCGATGAGACATATTGGATCATCGGCCGATGAGAGTTTCATCGGCTTTCGATGAATGGCCGATCATCGGCCGATGAGATGATGCTGCTAGGGAATAGCAAAAAATGAAAGAAATAAAATGAAATAAACTGAAAAACAAACACTCTCACAAACTCGAAAAAAGGACTTCTACAAACACCAACTTCCAGCAATCCACACGACGAAACCTAACACAAAACAGCGTTATTAGGTTTCTGGGAGTAAATAATACAGTTACAGTTAAAACAATAGTCAATTCAAAATGTTAAAATAATAATAATAATAATGAGGGAATTGGAACCACGTGGGCCTAGAGGTAAAGTATTCTCCTCGTAAGCAAGAGGTCACGGGTTCGAGTCCCGCCTTGCCCATGGTTGTTATTTCAACCTCTCTGTGCCGTAAATCTGTCCTGTGTTTGTCAGGAGGCAAGGCGCATAGTACGCAATCCTCATGTATGTCGAAGCTACTGGCTTTTGCATAAAAAATTAATAATGAGGGAATTCCGTTCTCCTATTGATCAATTTCGTATTTTGGGCGAATATTATGCGCCCCATCATTAGCCATTTTATTTATTTTTTCTTTATTCAGAATAGAACCAGCTTTACATTTATAGAATACTGCGTATCAGGTGCCTTGCCTCCGGACAAAAACAAGAAAAATATATCATTTGACATACAAAGCAGATGCATGGTGTAGGACAGTGTTTATGGTACGGAGAGAGAAGCTACAACCAGGATGGAGGCAGGAATCGATTTCGACACGCACCAGATTTAGCGTCATCGGATTTCTGACTGTTTCCTTAGCTGAAGGAGACATTGAAACGTCAGCGTTTACAACGGCTCATGAAGTTGAAACAGCCGTAAGTAAATAAAGACACAGCCAACGGCAATCTTTCTTCATCAACAAAATGGAGGAATAGATAGAACGTTTGAACAAATATGAAGCTGTTTGTGGTGACTATGTTTAAACATGAGTTCGCAATCTGTAAGAGTAATAAATTTCCTTCACTGTGATAACTATGTCATTATTTTTCCCTGTCGGAAACTTTTTTTACGCTATTGGAGATTATACTTAGCGCCGTACGCATTGTCGGGAGGATAGATATCCACGGCTCTGGCTTGGGTGTACTTTCTCTCTATCTTGCCCTAGCGCTTTCTTTGTGTGAATGTGTTGTGCTGCGCTATAGGGGCATTTCACGGTATTTGTGACGTAGGGGTGTCCGTAACAAAACTTTTTAAAATTTTAAATTTTTATATATATTGAAAAAGTACATTATAAAGTATATGAATATCATATTGTTTTCATAATTCACTTCATATTATTGTTATAATTGCACTCAGAGCATTGAAAATGCAATTTTCACTGTTACGGACTCTACATTGAATTTTTCTTTAAATCTGGTTTAAACCGATTTTTAAGCCAAAACTGGTACTTGAGACAGATAAAGTAAAGGCTCAACTCTAATATAGCTAACAATTTTTATCAAAAAGTGCGTTCTATAAAAAATATGGATTGTGAAAATGAAGACTGTCCGTAACAAAAAGAGTCCGTAAGAATAATTCGAATAAAAGTTTAGTTTTTAAAGAAAATTCAATGTAGAGTCCGTAACAGTGAAAATTGCATTTTCAATGTTCTGAGTGCAATTACAAACATAATATAAAGTAAACTATGAAAACACTAGGATATTCATATACTTTAGAATGTACTTGTTCAATATATATAAAAAATTTTAACTTTTAAAAAGTTTTGTTACGGACACCCCTTAATCACAAAAACCGTGAAATGCCCCTATAAAAAGGTCCCTATGGTATGTGTGTACTGAGAAAGTCGGATTTCATACAAGATGACGGTGCAATTGGAAAAGTGATGCAGAGCAACCCAATATTGTCAGCCTATACCAGAAAGCAACTTAACTTGACACTAATCGTCACTACGCGCGGAGCCAATAAGAGCTCAGAAGCAGTTAAGGATCTCCTCTAATTCGCCAAGTAGGCTGTGACGTTTTATCTAGCTCGTTTTTCATTGGTTGACGTCACGACGCCAGTGTCAAGAAACCTTGCAGCGTAGTATAGCTGGCATATGACGAGAACAACAACAACCTTACCTATCCACAGACTCTCGTAGGTATCGCATTTGTAATTTAGCTTTACTTGTTAGTAAGCTCAATAGCCGTAAATTAAAATACATACTTGCGAAAACTTTTGGGCAGACGAATAACAACAAAACTTGACAGTTATACTAGAAAGCAACTTAACTTGACACTGATCTTCACTACGGGCGGAGCCAATAAGAGCTCAGAAGCAGTTATGGATCTCCTCTAATTCGCCAAGTAGGCTGTGACGTTTTTTCTAGCTTGTTTTTCATTGGTTGACGTCACGACGCCAGTGTCAAGAAACCTTGCAGCGTAGTATAGCTGGCATATGACGACAACAACAACGACCTTACTTATCCACCGACTCTCGTAGGTATCGCATTTGTAATTTAGCTTTACTTGTTAGTAAGCTCAATAGCCGTAATTTAAAATACATAATTGCGAAAACTTTTGGGCAGACGAATAACAACAAAACTTGACAGTTAGTCAAATACTTCTTTTTAAAAAAAATGAGTAAATATGTTACCGTGAAAGCTAAAAATTGGAAACTACCGACTTTCACTTAGGATTCAATTTTTGGTCTTTTGCCAATGTCTTTTCAATATGAATGTTGATATTCACCGGATAATCTCGATATTTACTTAATTTGGAAGTTCACCAGCAATGAGTATTTTTGAAATAGAAATTAATTAGTTGCTGTGTAATTTCAGAGATAAAAATGAATCACGCTTTCATTTGAATAAAATGACCTTTCTTCATAAATATGCTCAGCATTGTTTTCGAACACATTCTCCTGGTTGACTGACATGAATCAAACACACGAAAACAATTAACCAACACATTCAAAAGCCATTACTTTCTAAAATCAGCAGTATCGTAAATTACACTCGAATGACTTAAACTCGACTGCTTTAAATTCGGGCAGACAGCTGCATAACTTTCCGGCAAATTCATTTGCAACTCTTTAAGTTATTGAATGGGCATCGTTATACTTTGAAAGCGAATTTAAATGGCCGTGTATACATTAAATGCATTGTTTAACTGATCATTTGAAATGTTTCATTCCATTAAACGCAAACATAACTTAGTATGAAATGTTCGGAATTTCCTACAGACGAAATATTGAGCCCAGAGAATAAACAAATGATATTGGATTTTGAAGTTTACGGACAAAGGGATTAGTTTGTAAAGTAATGGTATATTTTGTATGTTGTGAATGTTCTGTAAATTAAATATATTTCCTAAAACAGTATCGCAGTGCATGTATCAACATATGTACTGCGATATTGTTTTATGAAATATGTTAAATGTACAAAACATTCACAACTTACAATTATCATACTACATTGATTCCTATTTTGTGTGCACAACAATAAATACCGTGCAAAACATTTTAACGGTATGGATTTTTCCTAAGAACTGCCGTATTTTTTATTTGCTAATAATTTAAAAAGCGAAAAAAGTAGTTCCCAGTGAGAGATTTCTTTTTCCTAATGCACGATAATTTTACAAACCCTAGATAGTGAAAATACAGATTTTGAAATTTATAAAAGAATAGAACTGCAAAAGAGTTTTTTGTAAAGTCGCTTATCGGCTGTCATAAAATAGATTTGAATGGTGAAGGATAAGAGCTTCATTAGAACTTATCATTTCTTCAGTAAGTCATTTCAGTAATGAAGATTCGCTGTCATAAAAATTCTAAACAGACCATAACATATAGGCACGCAAAAACCTGAAAGTACACTGTTAAAAAAATTTCCTGAAAATAATGAAAAAACATACGGCAGCTGAGTTGCCGGAGTGTTTCCGTTTCGTTAATTATATTTCCGTGATTTTACGGAAAAATGACGAACAGAGCGTTCGTCATTTTTCCGTTAGGCATTTTTTCGTTTCGTAATTCTCCGTTCTCCATTTTTTCGGTTCTTATTATCCCCGCTTATACGTTATAGGCTTATACCTATACGCTTTGACTTATATGTATACATGCAAGATGGAAAATTATTTAAATTTTGCAAATTAACAAGCGCTTTTATAGCAGCTTAATATCAATAGCAAATTATCTATGGAAGTTCAATGAATTAGTCCTTTAAGTGTCGCAAAATGCGTAGATTGTGTAGAACAACAAATGCACAAATTGAAATTTTAAGAAACATTTGAAAATTTGCGAAACAATATAAACATATAAAAAGAACAAACATGGGTAATGTGCTGCCTTATCTTTTTCGTTTGTTCTTTTTATATGTTTATATTGTTTCGTAAATTTTCAAATGTTTCTCAAAGTTTCTTAAAATTTCAATTTGTTCATTTGTTGTTTTTTCTAATCTACACATTTTGCGCCACTTAAAGGACTAATTTATTAAACTTTCATATATTATTTGCTATTAATATTAAGCTGCTATAAAAGCGCTTGTTTATTTTGCAAAATTTCAATAATTTTCCATCTTGCATATATAAGTATAAGCGTATAGGTATAAGCCTATAATGTAAAAATGTGGGTGATTAAAATATGGGAAAATGAGAAACAGAAAAATAGAGCAATTAAAAAAGGAGCGTAAACTAGCTCACCGGAAAATTATATATATATAAGACAAAATGATGAGCAAAAATGTAAACTTAAAACTCTTACGAATTTTGTTTTTTAGAAAAAGTTTGAAAATATCCGCTCATATACTTCAAACTTTTAAACATCTTGCCTTTAAAAAAAATACTAAAGCAATACAAGAATTGGCTTTTTTTTTTTCATTAAAAATTTTAGTTCATTAAAATAACATGATTTTTTTAAAAAGATTACATCAATCTCGCATAAAATACTCAAATATTTTGAAGATGGAATGATCAATGCATAGTATTTCTGAGCGCATAACTTCAAAAAATTAAAAAGTATTAACAAGGTGCATTCTTTTAAAAATATTTTCTCTTATGTTTGAATAAAAATTAAGTTCTTCCGAAAGTTCTTTTTTTCCTTTCTGAATTTGAAACATTCGTGGTTCCTTAAAAAAAAAATCCTGTATTGTTACTGATTTCCTCTATTTTCATATATATTTACGTTATGGTGTTCATAGTGATCAACACTTTCAGAAATGCACTCTCAAAATTAACGAACTTTCTTTGTTTTTGATGAAATCACTTCCAAGAATATACCCCGAGCGAACATTTCGTAATTTTTTGGGGATGAATTTCGTCAAATGTAGCGAAATATTTCTTTATCCTAGTATTGTCAAATTGACAATCATTTTCGTAGTTTTGACAACATTAATTTCGTCACATTAACGAAGTAAAGTCATAAAGTAAAAAAGCTAAGTTTTGAAACTAAGCTTTTAAATCTTGATATAAAATTACAAAAATCATTTCACTAAATTTTACTAACCCTCAGCACCAGTAAGTTCATACATGCAACTACTAAAATGCACAATTGGTTTACATCATGAAATAACTAACTGTTAAGTCTGGACACAGATTAAAATAAAAATAGCAGTAACAAAAATAAAAATTCTTACCTCTTAAATAAAAATTTTCTTTTTTTTGTTGCTCAAAAAAGGCAACAATAGAGCGAGTAGATTTTAAAATGCACTAACACGCCCTTTTGTTGCCTATTTTGAATTTATCCATTGCGATTAACGAAGTCTTCTTAAAAATGTTGAGAGGAAATGCTGGATACCGAATAATCACATGAAAAGATCCAAATTATTTTTCCAGTCAATTTGATTAACTACGCAGAATCCTGGAACAATTCTTCTTCGAATGCTATCAATAGTCAACGCTCTTCGACGAAGCATTTTCAAATTGAAACAAAATGGCGCACACATAATAACGTCCTGAGGAACACGATTAAATAACATTCGACTGTGATGACAAACGACGAGACACAGATGTCCTCTTTTCCATGCTAATGCGAATAATACAGCTTTCACAGAAGCGTAAACATGCACATTAATTCTCGATGACTTTACGTTACTTTTGCTGCGCACTTCGATTCAGTTATGAATCATTTGTGCTGCCGTCGTTTCTGCGCACGCCCCAAGTCTCTTCAGACTGTATCTAACTCTCTCGTGCGGTTATATTTCAACCATAAAACCGGGTAAATTCCGTTTTTTGTTTCTCCAACTTGGTAATTCACGGAATAGTTCCGTTTTTTCAAGGAAAAGTTCTGTTTTGAAACGAAAACGGAAATTTACTGTTAAAACCAGTAAAAATCTTCCTGAAAATTCAGGTTTTTTTTAACAGTGTAGTTCATCGAAGAAAGCCACAAAAGTATAGTAGCCTATGAACCCAGAAAATATTTTTCTGGATCTTGGACACATACGCATCATATTTTGACTTTTACATTGTAAAGAAAGAGACAACCACCTATATCTAAGACACAACACGATAAATACGTGGATTCTGATAGCTGTGGCCACTTTAAGTGAACAAAACGGAGCCGCTGAAGTAGCTATCCCGAACGAAAAGAGTGCATAGTCAGCAAAAAAGTGTTATAATAAGCAACAATTACTGCAAGAAATAAGAAATAAATGGCTGCAGAAAGATCTCCCTTATTCTTCCGATAATAACTCAGAAGCTGAAGTGGGCTATAAAGATCATTATTGGAGAGTATTTCATTTGGTAATAATCGTTAATTGGGCAATGAATGAAATCTTGGAAGCGTTCTGTTGTTTGGTAGTTTTAGCTACTCAAAGTGCATAAAATATACAGAAAAGGAAATGATAATTATGTTTGAGTGAACTGTATGCGTGAAAAAATCAAAATATCAATTATTGTGATGGAACAAAAAACGCAATGTTAATGAAACAAACTTTCCAAAACATAGTGATGAAAGTTGCTGCTCCAGTAAGTATTTTTACAGCATTACTTCTTGTGACTAGAACGTCCTGACCACACAAACATTTTTCAAACTTGTCCTTCAAGTACAGTAATTTTGTTTTTCTCCGCTCCTTTGCTTCCCTTTATAATGGAAACAATATGTGCGAAAAATTATGAGTATTAACTACCCATTTGAGTTAGCATTATTACGATAGTATATTTTCACGATAGGTACAATAGGGTGGGCCGAAAAAACACTTTTTTTTATTTCGAATTTGTAATAGCGCGGAAAAGTTGCGAATTACGAAGACAAAAAGAAGGAAAAAAAAATTATCGAAATCGGTTGATATCTTCCGATCGCGCATAAGGCCTAAAATTTGACAAAAAATGAAAAAACTTGATTTTCGCGATTTTTTTTTAAATTTTTGAATTGGATGTTTTCGAAATGTAATAGTGCGGAAAAGTAGCTAATTGTAAAGACAAAAAGAAGGAAAAAAAAAATATCGAAATCCATTGATATCTTCAGATCGCACATAAGGCCTAAAATTTGACAAAATATGAAAAAAACTTCATTTTTGCGATTTTTTTGAAAAAATTTTGAATGAAATGTTTTCATAATTTTTTCGCGCGGAAAAGTTTATAATTATGAAGACAAAAAGAGGGATAAAAAGGAGGAAAAAAATTATCGGAATCGATTAATATCTTCCGGTCGTGCCTAGGGCCTAAACTTAGACAAAATATGAAAAAACATAATTTTTGCGATTTTTTATTTAATTTTTTGAATTAGATGTTTTCGTAATGCAATAGTTTGTAACGTTTACTAATATAGCCTTAAAACATTGTGCTTTGATTTTGTTTTGGTCAGTTAATATCTTCCGATTGCACATTAACCCCAAAATTACCCAAAATAATAATTTTAAAAAAGTTACATTTTTACGCGTTTTTGGTTTTTGATGATTAATTTTTGTGAAACAACCGTAGTATTTTTTGAGACAGACTGACAATAAGATAGAAAAACAAACTACCACAGGTTCAGTCGATATTACTCAGTTACGAAAAGCCTTAGAAACTCTCATGCGTAGACGTCGGGCAGCAATCCAGGCAAAGTCGCTCGCCCGGCAACGACTCTCTTCCACTCCATCGCCGCCTTCCAAGGACCACGTCATTTGTCTGCCTATATTGGTTTTTAAGTCTGCGTTTCTATGTAGTAATCGCAGAGTACTATTATTTAGTTCAATCTAGCTGTTTTCATTTTGAAATCCTTTAAGTCTTCTGTAATGATGTAGTTTTCTGCTCTGTGTGAACTCGGTGATTTAACGAAAAAGTTATACAATTGCCGAGCCAAATAACAAGACGAATACTCTAATAACAAGACAAATATTTGGCTGCCCCACTTTTGGTACTCCAAAAGAACTACCATCAAACAAGCCGTCCACTGGCAAGGACATCATTAGATGCCGTACTCAAGGAAGGTTAAATTTGGCACTAGAAATTAATAATGGTGTCTTCGCCAGTAGGCAGTTAGTTTGATGGCAGTTCTTTGGAGTGCCAAAAGTGGGGCAGCCAAATATTTGTCTTGTTGTTAGAGTATTTGTCTTGTTATTACATTACTTTTTGTTAAATCACAGAGTCCACACACAGCAGGAAACTACATCATTACAGAAGACTACAAGATTTTCAAAATCAAAACAGCAAGATTTAACTAAATACTAATAGTACACTGCAATTACTACATAGAAGCGCAGACTGAAAAAACAATATAGGCAGACAGCTGACATGGTCCTAGGAAGGCGGCGATGGAGTGGAAGAGAGCCGTTGCCGGGCGAGCGACGTTGCCTGGATTGCTGCCCGACGTCTACGCATGAGAGATTCTAAGGGTTTTCGTAACTGAATAATATCGACTGAACCTGTGGTAGTTTGTTTTTCTATATTATTGTCCGTCTGTCTCAAAAAATACTACGGTTGTTTCACTAAAAATTATTCATCAAAAACCAAAAACGCGTAAAAATGTACCTTTTTTAATATATTATTTAGGGTAATTTTGGGGTTAATGCGCAACCGGAAGATATTAACTGACCAAAACAAAATTAAAGCACAATGTTTTAAGGCTATATTAGTAAACGTTACAAACTATTGCATTACGAAAACATCTAATTCAAAAAATTAAATAAAAAATTGCAAAAATGATGTTTTCTCATATTTTGTCTAAGTTTAGGCCCTAGGCACGACCGGAAGATATTAATCGATTTAGATAATTTTTTTCCTCCTTTTTATCCCTCTTTTTGTCTTCATAATTATAAACTTTTCCGCGCGAAAAAATTATGAAAACATTTCATTCAAAATTTTTTCAAAAAAATCGCAAAAATGAAGTTTTTTTCATATTTTGTCAAATTTTAGGCCTTATGCGCGATCGGAAGATATCAATGGATTTCGATAATTTTTTTTTCCTTCTTTTTGTCTTCACAATTAGCTACTTTTCCGCACTATTACATTTCGAAAACATCCAATTCAAAAATTAAAAAAAAAATCGCGAAAATCAAGTTTTTTCATTTTTTGTCAAATTTTAGGCCTTATGCGCGATCGGAAGATATCAACCGATTTCGAAAATTTTTTTTTCCTTCTTTTTGTCTTCGTAATTCGCAACTTTTCCGCGCTATTACAAATTCGAAATAAAAAAAAGTGTTTTTCGGCCCACCCTAAGGTACAATCGAAGAGCTTAGTGGATGAGCTTGTTTTCTGGTAACACCACAATAACCCATTAATGCCTAGCGTCCCTTTTTAGGGACGGTCCAAAAAAGGGTCTGAATTTCCCCAAAATGAACATTTCAACCAAATAATAGTGTTCAATTAGTACCTCGGTATTGTTTCAATTCGTTATTAACAGATTGCAGCACATAACCATTGTAAAGTGTGTTCCGTAGCAGTTTTAATATGATCTTTATCAAAAATGACATCGTTCACAATCTCAAGAAAAAAAGCTAAGTTTTCAAAGTTATTCCCAGCTTCCCAGTTTATGTTAATTGCTGATTTTATTTCTTCTTATAAAATGTCTTTTTAAATACTATATCGTAGGCAGAAAATTTTTTTAGTAAAACAAGTATGTACCCTCTGGGGTC
>JAXGGA010001978.1:27500-134525 GCA_038373865.1 Uloborus plumipes
CTTTAAGCGATATTCTAATAAGCGGGCTCGATCGTATCTTTCTGTCTTTCTTTCTATGTCCTGCTTCTTTCTCCTGAACGCCAATGAACTGAAAGTCGAAAAAGGTACCGATAGATTCGTAACATTACCATTCGTACCATTATGTATTATCATAAAATGTATGAACTCATTAAAAAAAAAAACTATGCAAAAAATAGGCCACGAGCGATACCATACAATCGTACCCACAAAAGGCACAAATAATATTTTTAAGAATAAAAATTTTTATTATTTAGTTGAAACTTAACAATAACAAGATATAAATGGTTCTTCTGTGCAAATATATGAAATTTAAAAGGCGAAGTTTAAAATTTTGGAAATAAAACACAAATGTGCACGCAAAAATGTCACACCCGTGCAGATTGGTTGAGCAAAATAAGTAGTAAAAATTAGTCACTTAACCCATTATACCCAGATGGTACTGAAGAACCGCTTGCATTAATTTAGTGTTATAAATCTAATGCGGCTAGCATCCTGCTGGTACCTGAATGTACCACTCCTTGTACTTGACTGAAAGGCCGACAGTGGATGTCAGCGGGTCGTGGTAGCCCGATCAGTAAGACGTCGGACTCATGACCGGAGGGTCCCGGGTTCGATCCCAGCCGATCAAAAATCCACCGTCGTTTCTAATGGTGACTGAGCGACGTAAATAAGGGCCGTGGTCACAAAGTCCTCCAAGTGAAACGATACCTCTGGGGGTACTGGATCAGGGGTTTGCTCGATCCTTGGTCTGGATCAAAAAGAACAGTGCTCTTCAGGGCCCCACCCCACGAAACCGCGAGTTGTGGCAGGTACGGGGGACCCTGGAGTGTGTGAAGCGTGTTAAGTGATTGTTAGCGATTGAAACAGTTTTCTTTTCTGCTACTATCGGTTTTAGAGCCGAAGTTCTAGTGATTGTCGAAACTTTTATGCTTTGTACATTAGGGTGGGCCGAAAAAACACTTTTTTTTATTTCGAATTTATAATAGCGCGGAAAAGTTGCGAATTATGAAGACAAAAAGAAGGAAAAAAAATTTTCGAAATCGGTTGATATCTTCCGATCGCGCATAAGCCCTAAAATTTGACAAAAAATGAAAAAACTTCATTTTTGCGATTTTTTTTTAAATTTTTGAATTTGATATTTTCGAAATGTAATAGTGCGTAAAAGTAGCTAATTGTAAGGATAAAAAGAAGGAAACAAAAATTATCGAAATCCATTGATATCTTCCTATCGCGCATAAGGCCTAAAATTTGACAAAATATGAAAAAAACTTCATTTTGGCGATTTTTTTTGAAAAAATTTTGAATGAAATGTTTTTATAATTTTTTCGCGCGGAAAAGTTTATAATTATAAAGACAAAAAGAGGGATAAAAAGGAGGAAAACAAATTATCGAAATCGATTAATATCTTCCGGTCGTGCCTAGGGCCTAAACTTTGACAAAATATGAAAAAAACATCATTTTTGCGATTTTTTATTTAATTTTTTGAATTAGATGTTTTCGTAATGCAATAGTTTGTAACGTTTACTAATATAGCCTTAAACCATTGTGCTTTGATTTTGTTTTGGTCAGTTAATATCTTCCGGTTGCGCATTAACCCCAAAATTACACAAAATAATAATCAAAAGTTACATTTTTACGCGTTTTTGGTTTTTGATGAATACTTTTTTGTGAAACAACCGTAGTATTTTTTGAGACAGACTGACAATAATATAGAAAAATAAACTACCATAGGTTTAGTCGATGTTATCCAGTTGCGAAAAGCCTTAGAAACTCTCATGCGCAGACGTCGGGCAGCAATCCAGGCAACGTCGCTCGCCTGGCTGCGGCTCTTTTCCACTCCATCGCCGCCTTCCTAAGACCATGTCAGCTGTCTGCCTATATTGTTATTTCAGTCTGCGCTTCTATGTAGTAATCGCAGTGTACTATTATTTAGTTCAATTCTAGCTGTTTTGATTTTGAAAATCTTGTAGTCTTCTGTAATGATGTAATTTCCTGCTGTGTGTGGACTCTGTGATTTAACAAAAAGTTATGTAATAACAAGACAAATACTCTAATAACAAGACAAATATTTGGCTCCCCCACTTTTGGCCCTCCAAAGATCTGCCATCAACCTAACTGCCTACTGGCGAAGACACCATTATTAATTTCTAGTGCCAAATTTAACCTTCCTTGAGTACGGCACCTAATGATGTCCTTGCCAGTGGACGGCTTGTTTGATGCCAGTTCTTTTGGAGTACCAAAAGTGGGACAGCCAAATATTTGTCTTGTTATTAGAGTATTGGTCTTGTTATTTGGCCCGTCCATTGTATAACTTTTTCGTTAAATCACCGAGTTCACACAGAGCAGAAAACTACATCATTACAGAAGACTGTAAGGATTTCAAAATGAAAACAGCTAAATTGAACTAAATAATAGTACATCGCGATTACTACATAGAAACGTAGACTGAAAAAACAATATAGGCAGACAGCTGACGTAGTCCTAGGAAGGCGGCGATGGAGTGGAAGAGAGCCGTTGCCAGGCGAGCGACGTTGCCTGGATAGCTGCCGGACGTCTACGCATGAGAGTTTCTAAGGCTTTTTGCAACTGAATAATATCGACTGAACCTGTGGTAGTTTGTTTTTCTATATTATTGTCAGTCTGTCTCAAAAAATAATACGGTTGTTTCACAAAAAATATTCATCAAAACCAAAAACGTGGAAAGATGTAACTTTTTTTTAATTATTATTTTGGGTAATTTTGGGGTTAATGCGCAACCGGAAGATATTAACTGACCAAAACAAAATCAAAACATAATGTTTTAAGGCTATATTAGCAAACGTTACAAGTATTGCATTACGAAAACATCTAATTCAAAAAATTAAACACAAAATCGCAAAAATGATGTTTTTTCATATTTTGTCAAAGTTGAGGCCCTAGGCACGACCGGAAGATATTAATCGATTTCGATAATTTTTTTTCCTCCTTTTTATCCCTCTTTTTGTCTTCATAATTATAAACTTTTCCATACGAAAAAATTATGGAAACATTTCATTCGAAATTTTTTCAAAAAAAATCGCAAAAATGAAGTTTTTTTCATATTTTGTCAAATTTTAGGCCTTATGCGCGATCGGAAGATATCAATGGATTTCGATAATTTTTTTCCCTTCTTTTTATCCTTCCAATTAGCTACTTTTCCGCACTATTACATTTCGAAAACATCAAATTCAAAAATTTAAAAAAAAATCGCGAAAATGAAGTTTTTTTCATTTTTTGTCAAACTTTAGGGCTTATGCGCGATCGGAAGATATCAACCGATTTCGATAATTTTTTTTTCCTTCTTTTTGTCTTCATAATTCGCAACTTTTCCGCGCTATTACAAATTCGAAATAAAAAAAAGTGTTTTTTCGGCCCACCCTATTGTACATACACGGCTGTACAAACGCGGCAGAGAACAAAGTAAATCGCGTACAAGGCGAAGTTACCGTTTTTTGCCGCTCGCCGTGCTGCTCTCCTAGGGTTGTTTAGTGCGTATTTCCATTATGAAAAGATGGTCTTTGCTTGCTTTTCAGAACAAACCACAATATTTCTTTCAGGTAATTTTTCAGCTCAAGCAGAAAAAGTGAAACAAATCATACGATGTTTCGTTGAACATTTATTTCCTTTGTCTTTTTTTTTTAATTTCCCGCCCCCTATTTAATTTATCCACAAATAGAGATTGTGAGTTAGATTTTTTATAGTGTCTCAAAATATTCGCTGGTATATTAAGTATTGTCGAATATAATTTTCATTCTTCCTGTGTGTCTTTCAGACTCCACTTTTTCGCATGCACATTTTTTTTACTATATCGTACATGCAATGGTTTTCGCAACTGCTGCTATAAGAACGTTGGTGTGACAAAGATAAGAGCAAAAACAAAAATGTAAAAGTTTATTTTAAGATTTATTCAGGGCGTAAAGGGTCAATAAAACAATACTAGTTATATCATATTCGAGTGTTTTCAAATTTAATTGCATTTCAAAAACTTGAATTATTTAGTGATGAGTGTTAAAAAAGTGATAAAAATGTAGAGATAATTCAGTACTGGTAGTAGGAGTGGATACCTTTACTGGCCTTGAAGTGACATTTTTTATCAAAAAAAAAAAAAAAAAAAAAAATTGACACCGGTTAAAAAATGCTCCGGTTAACGTATTTCCGATAATCGAGGTTCTAATGTACAATACTCACATTGAAAATAATCAGAGGTCCAAAAATGTAAAATATGAGCAATCTCTTGGATTGAGTGAAAGTATTGAGATCCATAACTGCAAACTTCGTTTGCAACTATTAATTTCGAGAATTTTTTTATTCATCAAGCATAAAACAAAGCTAATTTAATAACTTACTTCTGAAAAAACCCTCCCATTATCTTATCTTGTTTTTAATTTTCCCCTTTAATGAAATTCAGTGACGAAAAAAGGAAATCTATCCAGTTTAATTAAATTTGTAATTAATTAAGTATCTGAAAAGAGTTTATTTCATTAAACTAAGATTCAATATCTAATACAAAGAAAATGAAAGTGTGAAAAAAAATCAACTCTATTTTATTTTTTATACATTCAAGACATTAATCGTTTCCTCCTACTAGTATACTATTTGAAACGTTCGCTTTTATTTTGCATTGAAGCTGGAAAAATGGTGAGAGATATCAGACTTCGTTCTATGAATGCATACTCTTACATCATTAAGCTAGCTTGTTTTCTTTAGCATGCCAAAACTTTCTCATTTATTTATCAAATAACATGATTTACGCCTCATTTTAAAGCTAATAGTTCTGGCTGTTGACGAAAAATTGACCCAAGGATTAATTTTTTTTTGGCAAAAACTTTTTTTTTCTCTTTTTTTCTTTTAGAACATTCTAGCTGACCCGGCGAACTCTTTTCCGCCTTAAAGGCAATAAATAAGCAAATTTTCTAATTTATTAAGTTTTTTATTATTAGAAAATACAAAAAAAGTACCTACATTAATCATTCATTATTGTTTCTGTATTTTAGTACATAGGTTGCTCTTCACTGAAGTACCTTGTGATGCACAACATTTTTTGTTTTATTATCAGGCGTAAAAACAAACAACGCAGATGGTCTTCCGACCCGTGAACATGCCACATGTAATTGACCATGGGAAAAACAGTAATGTTCTAGATTCAAACCACAAACTTTTAAGGATTGGCCTTGTGATTTGTTGATGGTCATGACAAATGCAAGACGGATCGCAAATTAAAGTCTTTTAAATTCAAACGGCATATCGGTTGGGATCATCGGGATCCTCGGAATGAGCAATCGTTTCTGACAGCTTATCACATATAAATTTCAAGGGAAGTAACGCGTTTGTTTGTAATTTATTTCACAAAAAAGTCAAATAACACTCAACGCACCGCTAACTTGCAACCTGTTTACTACGCTCCAGAAGCTGCCAGAACGTGTGCTTTATGTCGCTCAGCAATGGAGGTGTCAAAAAAGGCTTAGACAAAAAGACATTTTTTCTATTTATGTAATTGACACACATAAATTATAGCCTATGTCCGTCTCCTGGCTCTAAGCTACCTACCCACCAATTTTTAGCCACATCGGTACAACGGTACAGCCGTTCTTGAGTTATAAATAGTGTAACTAACACGACTTTCTTTTATATAAATAGATTATTTTATTTAATTTTGTCCGAAATTTAAGTCGCATTGTCTCGGTCAATAGAGTTGTGCTTGTAATGGGAAGGGTATAAGTTCAAATCTGGTCCAGAAAATATCTTAATAGTTTTTTTTTTTTAGCAGAATTCTAATCCAACTTCCCATCATCTACTTATATTAAAAACTGAGTATCTTTCTAACTATCTTTCTTTCTAACTATCTTTCTTTCTAACTATCTTTCTTTCTAACTATCTTTCTATGTCACGCTTCTTTCTCCTGAACGCCAATGAACTGAAAGTCGAACCAGGTACCGATAAATAGGTAATTTTTCAAGCTTCTTTAGTTTCAATTGATATAATTATACGATTTTAATTAGCGAAGATATCAATTAATAAGTAGTCAAATTTAAAGCGATTAAGCCTAATAAATGATTAAATATGAAAGCCATTGTTGCATTGCAAAACGTGGGTGCCATGAAACAGTAATAAAAATGATAATGCGAATTTTGAATGAAGGCTTAACTAAATCAAACACGAAACTCATAAGCGGGCGACTAAGGCAGGAATTCAAGTGAAACACGGACGATCGCAACTCACCAATGCAATCGCAAATTCCAAAATTTGGATTCAAGTGAAACGAATTCACTTGAATTCGACCTACAGTAGCGGTTGCAATATGCGATCGCCTCGAAGCGACTGCAATGGTGTTTCACTTGAATTCGGCCCTTACATAGTATTTTTATCGCTAGCTACTTGTAATATTTTGAAACATTCATTTGTTGAAGAGCCATCTACTTATATTAAAACTGAGCATCAATGTCTGCTTTTTCTCCTTTGAGCGAGCTGAACTTACTGAAACTTTCCTCACCATCTTGAAGGCGCGAAGCATCTCAATAATTCGAATGATTTTTTTTATATAGGAAAAAAGTAAAGGCGTGAAGCGCCTGTAAGCGAGCCGCCTTGGCGGGGAGTAGTTTCTTTAAATTTTTTTCTCACTACTTTCAGGGCACGAGGTGCCCGTGCAACGCCGGGCCACGTGCGTGGTATGTCTTGAAATCGAATGAACATTAAATTATATCAAATAATATAAATTCAGAATGAGGTAAAAGTTAGAGAGGGGGGACGTTATGCATCAACATGCCGCAGGAAGCTAA
Organism: Uloborus plumipes; assembly: GCA_038373865.1. Lineage (NCBI taxonomy): Eukaryota > Metazoa > Arthropoda > Arachnida > Araneae > Uloboridae > Uloborus > Uloborus plumipes. The sequence continues at coordinate 34,316 of JAXGGA010001978.1, forward strand.
TCTAGCTGCCCTGGCAGCTAGTAATATATTATTTCTCGAATGTGTGAATTCTCAGTAAAATATAATTTTCATCATTTTGAGCCTATTAACTTCTCAACATTATGTCATTATTTTCAATATTATTCAATTAACTTAAACAATAGTGCACGGTGATATAATAATAATGCACGGTATTACGTAGAAACATTGTCAAAATGATTAAAACAGAATAATCATCTTTTTTTCTATCACAATTTATAAACGAATCCTGATATTATGAGCCTTTGATTTTGAAGCTCGTGAGTTTTATGTATTCTTTTACACCGAACTCTGATTGCAATATTACTTCCATAGCAAACCAAAGTGATTTTTTGAAATATGCTTTCCATGAGTGCGCTTTCTTTTAAAGAAAAAGTTTAAATTTTTTTTACCTATGTTATGAAGAAATTAAAAGGTAGTTACATGTATTAAAGCACTATTTTTATCCGTTCAGGAGGGACCCGTGTCCTCCATAACATCTGCTACTGAATGGAAAGGATAAGTTATCTTAAGTTGTATCTAATGATTGGAGTGAGCGGACAGAACGTATAGTCGAAGCAAGAGTTGAGAATGAATATTAGACTGTCGAACATTTTTCAGGCTGCCTGATGGGATTTTTTTTCGGCTTTATTCTAACCAATCGGAAACTATAAAGCACAACTTTAATCATTCATGCAAAAAAAAAAAAATATATATATATATATATACAGCTTTCTCTCTGTGAATAAAACAACAACATAATAAACTACTCATGGCGCAGAACAAACCTAGGAGCCATTAAACACAAAAACAAACACACAGATAAAACGAAAGCAAAAACAAACAAAAACGTATATTACAAAATGGAAACAATGAAAAACATTCCAAAACTCAAACCAAACATTAAAAATGAAACAGATAATGATAAGTAATGTTTAAAAACCCATACAAAAAAAAAATCTTTTCTTTCACGTAATGCAGTACTTATAAAGGGATCCGACTCAAACAAGCATTTTACACGATGCAATCAATAACGAAAAGTCATTCCAATTTCACCAGAGATACGCCTCAGAGGCTCCACAAATTTCCGACCCCACAAAGCAACACAAGACAGAGACAATCAATAAATAACCTACGTCCCAAAAGTTTTCCGGTAAAAAGAACTAATCCAAGGAGAATCCTCACAAAACTGGCATCCAGAGATTTAGAAAAGTAATTAAACTTTTATTTCAATTATTTGACCGGAGAGAGAGCTGTTTCGCTTCCTGTATTTAAGCCGGGGGGCTTTTAACGAGGGTCGATGGAAAAACTGTCGCATTTTCGGGGCTTCTTAAATCGGCATTAACGAATCTCGGGGAGCCATGGAAGCGGCTCCCTGAATCGTTAATCGATCGTCGACACGGGGCGATAGAAAACGAAATTAATACGAATTAAATTGCGGAATTTGAATCGGTGGAATTGACTGAATTCGTGAGAAGGTTTTCCAGAGAAGACTTTGAATGACTGAGAGGCACTTTCAGAGGTTGCAGTTTGATAAAAGATGTATTTCTTATTCTAGAGTGTTACTTAATTGGAAAAGAAGGGACAGTAGCTTTTAGTGTCATGTATGGGGAAATAGTCATAAAGTGATGTACAAGGTAAGACCGAAAAGTAAGATGATTAATAATGAAAAATGATCAAATAAGTTTTGTGCTGAGCAATAATTGAAGTTAAAAATCAACGTAAATAAAGCACAAATAAGGTAGAAAGTACAGCAAATAGCTATTTCAAGGCCCACAATATATCACAATGGAGCCCCTTCCTCGGTGCAAGAAGCTCAGCAAACAACATGAAATCTATAAGAGAACTGAGAGCGAAGCACGTGAACCCCGGTATTTATACCAATTGGGCCAATGCGCATGAACTCAAGACAGGGGCGGGAAGCATTTAAGCATACCGTACTCGATTTTGGACATGCGAAAAGATTCGCGCTATCATTGGTCGAATCGACTTATCGATAGATCTCCTTTCGACGCCAAAACAAAGGCAATACTATTCTGAGATACAGCCTATATGAATTCGCACAGGTCTCCATAAAAATAAAAGACGAATATTTTACTTAAAAATTACATAATTTCGTGGTAGAAAATGGTAAAAGCATTTTTATACCATTAGCATTTAGACTACTTTAATGTGCATTAAATCTTTTTGTGTATACGTTATATTTTTTTTTTTTTTTTGTTATTGATGCTAAAATATTGGAAAATATAATTGAATCAATTATAAAATATTTTATTTTGCAAAGGGAGGGGCTGTTATTCATCAGTAAAGCTTTTAACAAGGTAATAAAAATTTGGAAATTATTACTGTCGATTTCTGTAAGTCCGTTGAATTTAATGTTACTTTCGAGCTTGTGAATTTAATAGATATAAATATTCCATTTCGTTTCGTTTCCTATTCTGGTAAATCGTTAGTGCTATCTGTAAATAACTTTGGGGTATATAAACACATAATTTGTTCTTCTGCTTGTCTTGCATTCTTTTTGTTCCATGAATGTTTGATGTAACTGAAAATTAAGACAGGGGAAAAAATTTCATACTATAAGGTAGCACTAAGTACCCGACAATAAACTTTTTTTTTTCAATTAGACGACATGCTAAACGATATCCGAAAAATATGCTTTTTAAGGGGACTAAATCATTTAATTTCTTCATTTAAAATTTATGTACCTTGTCCCCACGAGATACTTCATCAAGGCCAATAATCAGGAAATTTTCTTCATTAATAATTAGTCGGATAATCACTTCAAACGTTTAATAGAAATTCTCGTTTAAAGAAAATGTATATGAACATTTTTAACTGTCTAATGATTAATAATTTTTGAACTGATAAAACAGATGCTAATACATGTACATTGTACACATATCGTATTAAGAGCAATAATAAAAGAATATCTATCCCTAAACCTCAAACACTGTAGTAAAAATTTAATATTTTCCCCCTTTTACTCAAGAATAAATTTCTAAGATACTATCTTATTTGTAAAAAATATCGAAAATGTGTAAATACATAAAGTATAGTATTTTTGCAGCACTTTCAGAACTGTTTTAGAAGGGCGCTAATATTCATTTTTCCTATTATTCATGAACAGTAGTAATCCAATACATTTGGAGCACTGGTTTTAAGTTTTAAAAGAAAATGCATTTCCATAAATTGCTTTCCGTGTTTACATATAGATGGCACTACTCCGTGTTTTGGGATGAATTTGCATAGAAGTTATTTATGTTTGTTTTGGAAATAAAACACTTTTTAGCTTGATTCTAAAAATTCTAAATGTTTATTTATTTTACGATGTCAAGACAGTTAATACCTATTCTCCCCCCCCCCCCCGTCTAGCACGACGACACGACGTTTACATTTTTCTTTCACTTCCCGTATTTTCCGCACCTATGGGCCGCGTTAGGCGATTGATTGACACGCAATCGACCAATGATGGCGCGTATCTTTTCGCATGTCCAAAATCGAGTACGGTATGCTTAAATGCGGGCGGGAAACCCCGACCAATCAGCGAGCAGCAAAATAGCCCCATGTGAGCGAAGCAATGGGGAAGAGAGTAAAAGAAAGTAGGGAGAAGAAAAAAGCGCGGGAGAAAAAACACCAGAAGACGTAATTATAAGAATTGCTTCCAGATATCAGGGAAAAAGTGGAACCCTGGAAAAATCATTCACCAGAAAATGGGAATTTTTCCAAATATAGTAAGCTTACCAAAAATCGAGGTCATAAACTGACGAACATTTACAAATAATTCTAGCCGAAGAAAAATCAAAGCAGTGACCAGAAGTCCAACAATGCTGAGCAATGGAAGAGCGTACTAGTTCTTTATGTTTAACATAATTTTCATGTTCTTTCAGACGGTGCTTAAGGTGATTAATGTTATAAGAATCACTGTATTGTATATTTACAGGTAAATACATCACTGCCTTTCAGAGTACTTCCCAGTATCAAAAAAAACTTATGACAGAGTTCATACTGTAACGAGTCCGTAGCACCTTCAACTTTCTTCAATAATCATTTCAAACTTGAGGAAGTAACTATAAATTTATTTACAAGTATGTACACTTATTTACAATAGGAGCAGGAAACAATTGCTAAACATCCAGCAATTAGGCAGCAAACAGTACACTGTACTCTCAACAGTAACTCAGCACCACGTATTTAACGTAAACAGTAATTAAGAAAATTACAAAAGCAAAACAACCATTCGCCCGAGCGAATAAAACGAGTCTGCCAGACATCAAATCTGAAAAGAACTAACTGTGTTCAAGGCAGCTGGACAGCTATTTATACTCGGAAGGAAATTTCTACAACATTATAGCAAAATCTAGAGTGTTCGATTCATTCACAAACTTAAATAATCCATTCAAGAAAATTCTAGTGAGAAAAAGAAAAACCCAAGATATTACAACTCCGAGCGAAATTGTCTTCATGCTCATTAAAGTTAGGGCCAGTGCAAAAACTGCAAAATGTTACAGGGTCGGTATACAAATGGTAGAAGTGATATCTTCAGATACTTTTGCAACATGTCGCCAGATAAAACCAAAACTAGTGAAAATGATGCAAGGCAGGAAAAACAACAACTATTTACAAGATTTGTAACAATACAAACTCTGAAAACTTTTGAGAAAGTTTTCCTTGGATATTGTGTTAGTACGTACTGTGTTCTTGCCAAGTGGGCTCACCCGAAAAAACCCGGGCGGGTTTCTTTTGGGCTGGGCCCGCTTTATCGAACCCTGTTCTTCATCTGTAGTTAGGCTGCTCTGACCACGTCCGAATTTAGTTACGAAAGATCGAACAATTCACGCTTTCCAAAAACTCAAAATGCTGAAATTCAGTTTTCGGGGAAAGTTCTAAGTCCCAATTCAAACATAAGAAAATATTTTTTTTAATATTACCTTAAAGTTCTATCACGGAAGCGTCAAGACTAAATAAAAATACGTAACAAGAATAAAACTACACAAAAAAAGAAATGCAAAATTTTATCGTTCTTCAATTGGATTGATTTCAATTCTTCGGAGCAGATGGATTTCCAAGTAATAACGAGATTTTCGAAACACCGAATCTAGAAGACGGAAACATATCGGGATAGATATCATTAATTTTGAAGAGAGGAAAAAGCAATTTCAGCTTCTCTGACAGTTATTAATGTCGCAATTATTAAATTGGATTTCCACGTTCGATATTTGGTTCACTTGGATAATTTTAATAACCATGTAATTAAAATGAGCTAATGAATGTTATTTGCATCAATTTAATTTTTAAGGGGAATTTTTTTACGCTAAATAAAATTTAAGAAATTAGTTTTAATTTTTTTTGTGCCGCTGTAGAAAATTTGTTTTTATTTAAAAAAATTAATAATGTCAATGCAGGCTTTGCAATATTTAGTAATTAAACACCAGGAACTGTACGTTTACGGTTAGATACAATAGTTTCTTAATAGAAGCAATTATACATTTGTTTCATTAATACGCTTTTATTAGTTTCATATGTGGGTTTGTTTGTTTGTATGTATGCAACTCTGAATAAAAGATAAAATTCACGTTTTTTTACAAATATAAAAGTAATAGTTTTTCTGTTATTAATACTAAAGGCTAAACTATATAACATGTTGATGTATTGATTATAAGTGTTTCAGTCGTTTGAATGTAATTCTAAATAAAAGATAAAAATAATCTTTAAATTAGTTTAAGAAAGCTACACAATACGCTTATATATACTCTTATAATACATCAGCATGTAATATAATATAGTTTAGCCTTTATTATTAATAATTTAAAAAAATATATATTACTTTTACATTTGCAAAGAACGTGAATTTTATCTTTTATTCAGAGTTACATAGACAAACAAACCCACAAGTGAAACTAATATAAAATATTTTTGGAAAAAAAAATTGAACCGACTTCGGAACTTCACTCGGCAAGTGCTCTAAAAAGTAAAAAATAATTTTATTCTTTGAACACCATCGACACTACATTTAAACATAAGTTTTGAAGTCGGTGCAAAAACACTATATAAAATCATACGAAACTATAATTTAACTATGTATATAAATTGCAATGAATCCAGGTTCTTTAATCGCATTCGCATACACTACATTGACAACCACATATTTATGCAATAGTACAAATATTCAGCTCTTAATTTTCAATGGTTTCTCTGAAAAATCTTGGCAAAATGTAGATAAACATCATTTCACCTATAGTTTTTGCACCGACTTCAAAACTTATGTTTAAATGTAGTGTCGATGGTGTTCAAAGAATAAAATTATTTTTTACTTTTTAGAGCACTTGCCGAGTGAAGTTCCGAAGTCGGTTCAATTTTTTTTTCCAAAAATATTTTATTTTATTCTTTTTAGTGTAAATGTACATATGAAATAAGGTAATGTTTCCATTACAAAACTTCACCTAATTTGCTTAAGCCAATTAGGTGAAAATTATAAAATAAACTATGTAAGGAAAAAAAAGAAAGAAAGTATCAACCCGTCTAAAATTTTAAACGATTGACACTAAAAAATAATCCTTGTTATTCTCTGGTATTTATTTGTGTACTAGTTTAATCAAAGGCTAAATATTAACGGCTTTTCAACTAATTTATATTTCAAAACAACACTAGTAGTAAGGGGGCTACGGGAAAAGAAACTGCATTTTGTGATAAAAGCATGAAATTTGGTAGGTTTGTAGACAATGTATAAAAAAACATTTTTAGAAGGGGAGCCAATTGGAAATCCCCCCCAAACCCCTCTTAGCGGCCATTTTTGGTCCAAAACTAGAAATAGCGCTTTTTTGTAATTGTTATTATTATTTTCTTCTTAAATCATTGGCTATGTCATTACATAGGCGTTTATTGTATTTTTTGTCGTTTAAAGCTCCACTTAGAGACTAATTTTAAAAAGAACAACCCAAAAATGCTTTTTTTTTTGGCAAATCGATATTTTTTAAGAATAAATTCGTGGAAGTGAATTCCCTCCCCCCATAAATGCATTAATGGTTTAAGAATGTAAATATACATTAAATAAATGTTTAAAAAAAGTAGGGTGCCGGTTATCCGGATCCTAATTGACCGAACCGTCCAATCATCCGGTCATGATACCTCTCATTTTTATGACTAAGCACACATCATCGAAAAAATTCCCCAAGGGTACAAAAGCACAAGAACTTGAGGGAAAAGTTAATGTCAAGATAGCATGATTCTACCAAAATACAATTTAAAGTTTCAATTTCAGAAATTTTAAAGTTTTAGTTTTAAATTTATTTTTCCTGTAATTTTTATTATTGTTGCCGTTGCTGATTTTTTTTCTTCAAATATGGTCGTTCATTAGGTGACGAATATTTTCCAGTGTGTTTATCATTGGTAACATGTGTCATTGTTCATATGTTCCCGTAAATGCCATTTATATGGATCGAGATTAGGAAAGATGCTCATATTTTTATAAGTTACGGTTTCTTATAGTCTTGTGGTTTTACATGTTCAAAAGTATTGTTTTAAATGCATTTATTTTAATTTTGTTTAAGTGTTAAAGTTTAAATGGTAAACTTTAATGGTTAAAAATTTAAATGGCATGGTTAAAGCTTTAATGGTTTAAAAGTTTAAATGGCAACCAGGGGTTATGTTTGGTAAAAACAACCCCAGGAAATGTTGTTTTTACCAAAATTATTACAACAGATATTTACTGGATAAGATTTATTTTCTGTTCGAAATTAACTCCAAAAAAAATCTTGTGCCCTGCAGCAACTTTAAATGTATCAGTCTTGTACTGAGGTTATGAAACAATGTTCGAAATTCTGTCAAAACAGGCAAAATTAGGCAATTATCAGACTTCGTAAATGTAGGTAGATTTAAATTTGAAGAATTATTTGCATCGGAAAAATTTAATGAAAAGAGGGATAAGTGGCATAAATCTTGTATCTTGAGGTATAACAGATTTAAATTTGAAGAATTATTTGCATCGGAAAAATTTAATGAAAAGAGGGATAAGTGGCATAAATCTTGTATCTTGAGGTATAACAGTACAAAAGTCAGAAGAGCTGAAGAAAGAAAAAGAAAGGAAAACTTTGAAGAGTGCCACGTAAGTAAACATTTTGAGGCGGCTTCAGTTCAGCAGAAGAGAAAGAAATGCACTTCATCCTTTCCAGATTTGTGTTTCTTTTTTGATAAGCCTGGTGAAAATAGACAGGAGTTACATCTAGTTCTGACGAAATCAGTTGACAGAAAATACGAAATAGCGTGTTGGTAAAAGCAGACAGTACGCTCACTGCTGAGTTGGCGCAAGCTGACATAATAGCTCAAGAATGCTAGTACCACCGTACTTGCATTCGTAAAACTTTACTTGTAAAACTTTATCACTCATGAAGGACAGCAAATGATTGTTCTGAGGAAAATATTTATTCACGAATTGAATTAATTGCCCTACACCGAGTAATTTCTTACTTGCAAAATCTTAGAGTTAACAAAGGAGATAAGTATCCAATTTTCAGCATATTCGTTCTACTAAAATATTATTCTGAAGGAATAGAAGACTTATGCTACAACACAATTTATCAATCGAAAATAAATTTGCTAATAATGTTGACAATACCGGGCTTAGAGCAAAGATATTATCACACTTCGGACATGGACATATGCATGCAGAGAAATCAGGCTTTGAATATGTTTTAGTTTGTAAAGGTAAGTGAATCAATATGTGTCTCCAGTACTAGCAGTTTCGAAGATGCTCTCGCAAGTGACATGATAGTGAATTCCACTAGGACATGCATTTGAAAGTCAACTGCCAGCGTCGAAGGCGGATTTGAAGAGTCAGCAAGAAACTGTTGATCCTCTTCTTCCGTCCTTTTAAATAACTTGTTATATGGTACTTGCAATATTGATGGTCTTCCTTCACAACCATTAATTGCAATTTGTCAGTTGTATTTAATATGCCCCATATATATATATATATATATACTTCAAACAAATTAACAAAGCAAACTATCAAGCATCAAGTAAACAAGGAACAACCAATACCTGTTTATTTGGCCATTAAAGTACACGAACAGACTAGAAGAAAAAGTCTTGTTGACATAATGCATATTTTAGAACTTTTCATTTCTTACTCAAGGCTTCTAAAGATTTCTACTGGACTCTGCAAAGCATCAGTTAAACAAATTGATAAATATAAAACTACATTTCCCTCACATTTCAGGATCTTTGTTTTTACACCGGCCGCTCACGATAATTTTTATTATAACTCTAGTAGTACAACAAACAAGGACTCTTTCCATATAACAAGCATTTCATTGTTTCAGCGTGGCCATTTCAGCAGCAAGGCTCAAAAATTCCTCTTGTATTTCCCGAAATACCATCTTCTAAAAAGGTCGCTCAGTTACCACACCAGGTATATCATTATTTGTAAATCCAGCATATCTTTCAATGAAGGAACCACCACAATCTAATTTGGATGGATTAAATAAGTCAGAAATGCTTTTCATAGAAGCTAAATTAACAAATGAATTCTTGAAAGAGGTGAAATGTCTTAAGCGAATTTACGTCACGCAAGTGTAAAACTAACTGCTCTCAAAAACTTGTTGGTGCTTCAAAAATGGACTGTGTGCACCAATGTGTAAATTCTGCAATGGAAAATGTTGTATATCTCTGTAAATTACTAGCCAGTTCAATTACGAAAAATCAGCTTGTATATATAGCCATTACACATAATCATTGTATATAATTGCTTGCTCAGATTTATATTGAAATTCAGTTGTTTCTTTTGTTATAAAGGGTTACTTTTCAATAACAGCACAATATGATAAGTAGTAGAGAAGTTGCTTAATTAACACAGCACTAAACTTTTCATTACAGCAATTTTTTTTTTCTTCTCTCATCTTTTAGAGAGAACAAACTTCTCAAATCGTTTAATGAGAAAAAAACTTGAAATTTGTTTTAAAGCTTTTTCTTTAGAATTTCGCAGTTGTATAAAAATATGATCGTGCCTCCCCCTCCCCCCCTATTTTATAGGTGCAAGCGTAACTTATAATCCTGCTGAATGTGAGTGAAATTTCCATGACATTGCGTATTTTTTTTCAAAATGTTTGACGTTTTTTTTATTACTTTTTTCGTCCATAAAGAAACTGGTTTTATTTTAATTAATCAAAGATAAATATTCATTCTTAAGGAACAATTCAAATGGTTTTTTAAGTTTTGAAAAAGTACTAGTTTTGCTTATGATTTTTAATTTCTGTTTTTATTTTCAGTTTTGCAATACATTTTTATGAGTAAGTTTTAAAAAATATGCTCGGGTTTTCCAAAGTTTCGGATTTTTGGGGTTCGGATTGCTGGGATTTTAATGCAACTAAATTGTTTTTCTTTAATATAGTGCTTTCAGATACATAGTTGGACACCCTTAAACCGGCCCCTGAAAACAATTTGGAAGATTTTGATCAATTTCAGTTTTTTAGAAAAAAAACGAATTTTTAATGAGTACTATTAAAATTAATCGGTTTTAAGCTATTTTGACGGTTTTCTAATCTTTGTTTAACATAATTGAACTCTAATAAGATGATAAAAAAGGTGTTTTTTGAAAAAGAAATAAGAAAAGCAATTTCGAACTTTTTGACCAAAAATGGCCGCCGGAGGGGTTTGGGTGGGGATTTCGGAATGGCTCCCCTTCCAAAAATGTTTATAAATACATTGTCTACATACACACCAACTTTCATGCTTTTATCACAAAATGCAGTTTCCGGCTATATTTTGGACCATAGCCCCTCTACTATACATGCTGGCGGTTCATAAAATTTTACGACGTATTACGTACGTGGCACACTAATGAGTTTCATGTTTACTTCAGTTAAGCCTTCATTCAAAATTTTCATTATCATTATAATAACTGTTTCATATCAATCACGTTTTGTAACAATGTATTTCATATTTAATCATTTAGGACAAATCGCTTTAAATTTGAGCAAAAATTTGGAGATTTTCCTCACTTTCTTCAGAATTCCTTTATCAAAACTTATGTAAATTAAAACTAATAAAACCTGAAATATTACGAATCAATTAGTACCTGGTACGATTTTCAGTTCGTTGGAGTTAAGGAGAAAAAAGCAGGACATAGAAAGATACTCGGTTTAAAATTTTCAAAAAGACCATAGAAATGAATTTCATTATGCAATCCAGAGAAGCCTGGCGTTCAAAATGGTCATTATTACGATTACTGTGATCCCAATTTCTTTTTCGAAAGATTTCTGCAGGTTCCCGTTATCGAACCCGGACCACGAGAGGATGGGACCAATCGGAAAGAAAGACCTTTCTAACAAAAAAAGAATTTTTGAAATCGGTCCAGGCATCTTCGAGTAATTTTGTAACATACCGAAAAAAAAAAAAATTCTCCGACGAATTGTATAACCTCCTCCTTAGTTGAAGTCGGTTAAAAAGAGTATTAATTACGTTCTTTGCAAATATAAATGTAATACATTTGATACTATTGTTGACACTAATGGCTAAACTATATAAGATGTTGATGTATTATAAGTGCATGTAAACTTAGCGGATATTCAATAGTTTTGAAAATCAGAGACAAATTAGTTATGAATACCCTGAAATATATTTTAACCTCTGTTTGATGGACTCGAAAAGCGTATTTTTTAGTTTTTTTAAACTACAGTGAACTCTCACTAATACACCGCCTCATTTACGCGGCTTCTTCACTTATACGACGATTTTCAGTGGTCACATTCCATAGCGAAATAATGATAGTATCATTCGTTTATGCGCGCTCTAAAGATAAATATTTCACTTATGTGCCGAATTTTTCGAAAAATGTAAGCAATTTAATTTAGTTTCTTAAAAAATGAGGATGTTTCTTCACTTTCCTCTTTAATCTTTCGCTTTTATTGCTCACGGAAGGCATTTTTTCCACATGAACTAGAAATCGGAGAGGGACAATTATCTATTATGGATCGTTTTAAAAGGAGCAGTTTGTGATTACGTATGCTACAATTTTTGTTTTCACCTTATCATTGCAACTAGGTTTCAATAGTTGCCACACCGTAGTAATATGACCATTTTCTATAGAAACATTCTTATTCATGCTCTCGTTAGAACTTGTGTTGCATTTTAGACTTAGGCTATTTCATTAAACAGACTATTTCACTTATGCGTCTCTCTCACTTATGCGCCTTTTTGTGTTGGTCCCTTAAGCCGGCGTATAAGTGAGAGTTCAATGTATAATTAAGATTATTTTTTCTCTATAACCAGAAATTGAAAAATGAGACATAATGCTTAGCTGTAATTCGTATCGTCTAAAACAACAATAGATTTCCGCTCAAGATTACTTGAAAAAAAAAAAAAAGAACAAGTATTCTTAGAAAGAGGTTATAGCCTCATTTTATGAACGTTTTATAACTTTTATTTATAAAATTGGTTATAGAATACAGTCGACGCTCGATATAAAGACCATCTCTGTTCCAAAGAAATAGGTCTTTATAACGGGTGGTCGCTATAACAGGAAGAATTTTGGTGTTTCGGGAATCAAGTTGGGGCTTTTCCCACTGGTCTTTATAATGGCATGGTTTTTTTCACGTGTAGTCGTTATAACGAGCGTCGACTGTACTACTGTAGTTTTTTAATTTTATAAATTCATTTGAACAATATATACAAGAAATACTCTGCGCATATTTAACTTAAGCCGGCCACCTTGTCTAGTGGTCAGCGACGTCTGACCTTGATGCGGTGGCGCCGGGTTCAAATCCCGTCTGGGGCATTGACGTACTTTCTCCTCTCCTGCTATTGTCCTTTCTTTGTGTGAAAGTGTGATATGAATGGATGCCTACCCTATAAACGGGTCCTTATGGCATATGTGTTGAGCTAAATCGGTCTTCCACCTTAATGGTGCTCTTAAAAACGGAAGCAGCGTACCTATCCTGCCTTAAATCGAGTAGATTTCATCTACTCCGGCTCGGATACCCGAGTGGTATTAGAAACAACAACGTATTTAACTTAAAAATAAGAGAACGGAGATAATCGTACACTTTTATAAAAATTAACATTTGTTTTTATTGCTTACTTAAAAAAACAAGTATCTTTGCATTGAAGCGTTATTTTTTCTTTAAATCTACTTCGCCTATAAATCAAATTTGAGCTGAGTTAATGCTTACTCACTTTATGATTTTTGAAATCATAATACTAAAATAAACTCCCGTTATTTTATCGTTGTAACTTGAGTGTTTTAATTCATTTAAATAAAAACATTTTTCCCGCTATGATTATCACAAAAACAAACTTTATTGTAAGCAAATGGCGACAAAATTATACAAACTTCCTCATTTTAATCAATATTTTTTTCCAGCATAGTTTCTTACCAGATGGTGACGAGCAATGAAAAGATCTTTTCTTTTACAATTAAAATAAAATCAATGCCACATAATTTATTTAGTATTTTAGTACCTAAATGACACATTTCCGTTACCAATTTTAGAAACTTTTGCGACACTTTACATATTGATATTAATTTCCGATATTGAGTTTCGATAAACAAGTCTTTAACCAGGAATTCATTTGAAATAATTGTCAAAATTGATTACACCAGCTGCAAAAAGAAAAAAAAAAAAAAAAAAAAGTTAAAAGCCGCGGACCACAAATTTCTCACAAAACTACAAGTCCTAGTCTTTTATTTAACGCGCCCTACCATTAATAAATAATAGTCCTGGTCATTAGAAGTTGTTCCCGACATTTTGGAATTTTTCCAAAACTGCGGAAAAGGTTTCCAAGGCGAGTTGAGATATCCGTTTCCTGCTGCCTAGCAAAAGAAAAAACTCGGGGAAATAAGTTATTCAAACGCTTTCGGGGCAAGGGAGTACTAAGCAGGGGTAATTGCAAAAGCTGATTCGGGAGTTTGTGACGCATTTTTCTAGACGCGTTAGGAATTCTAACACTGACATAGTAATCAGTAAAACACGCAAAGGAAATCCATTTAAAGTGGAATCAAAAGTACCGAGTTTGGCTTAGGAGTTTTTTTTTCTTCTTTTGTTTGAGAAAGATTACGTCGATGAAAGGAAGCGGTACGCCAAGAAGTATTTTCCTTCAACATTTGTTCATAGGTGTACCGAAAAGTTAGGGTATCGTCAATCAAAAGTCATTGTATTCTGGAAAGATCATAATGATCTAAATTATCAAACGTCTGTTGACTTCAGAAATAAAGAAATAGTACCTTTGTGCGGAAAAAATATAATAAAATCTTACAAAGTTTAATCGCGCATACTTGCAGAGAGCTGCAGACAAGTATTTCGGGATAAAAAGAAACCTCTTTTTCAATGCGAAAGAGGTGAGCTTATAGATGAAAAGTAGGCTGACAGAAACAATCGTAAGGAACAGCAAACTGCTTAAAAAAAGAAAATATTGTTTTGCTCATTGCTTTTACCGGACTACTTTTAATCCAAAAGCTCACTCTTTTGCACTGAAAAACGGTTCTTTGTGACCACGAAACACGTGCCTTAAGTTCTCTGAAAACTTCCACGATTAAACGATGTGTGAGTGTTTCAACGTGAATTATTTTTTATCATCATTAAATTTATATGAATTTACATTCAAAATTCTTTGTTCTTGCATAAATGTTTATCTTTGGACAAACAGTAGTTGTAAAGAGGCAAAAATATTATTTCAGATTTACAGTAAAAAGTGTTTTTGATTTTTTCAAACAAATATATCAGTCTCTTTACCCTTAAGTTGTTTTTTCCACTTTAATTGTGATTAAGATGGTTAATGAATCGATAAATGACAATCTTCATGTGAAAACTATTGTTTTAGATACTGGCATATTTCACACTAACAAAATTCTAATAGTTTCTTAGCGGTTTGAATGAGTTGTAAGTCATTGCTCTAAGCTAGAACTATGACAAGTTAGAGGAATGCGTGGACAAAGTGAGAAAGATGAGATAAAGCTATTTCAATATGAACAAATAGGGTTTTTTAAAAAATTACTCGTACAATACATAAAGGAACAATCACACGTCCACGTGTACTTACGAACTTATGGGCCAGCCGACAGTCCAGTACTAATGAATACGAACGTATGGGATCAATCAGGGCCAACGCCTCCCAAATACTAAATGCCTAGTACATTTGCTTTTCCACGGTAATTGTTCGGCAATCCGGTAATGCCGTTTTTTGATTGGTTAATTTTTAAATTTAAATTCAGAAATGAACCAATCGTTAATTTCTCGAATAACTCCGGTAGATGGCAGTGCTTTGTGAACCAAGGGCATTTTGTAGCTATTGGCGATGGATCCAAACAATATTCGAATTAAAGTTTTTGATTGGTTGATTTTTAAATTTAAAGTTAGAAATGAACCAATCGTCAATATCTCTTTCTCGAAGAACTCCGGTAGATGGCAGTGTATCGTGAACCAAGGACGAAATTTTGCTCTGTGCTAAAAACCAGATAAAAAGTTGCAGGCCAAAAAGTTGCAGGCATTTAGTATTTAAGAGACGTTGATCAGGGCTCACCAAAGCGGCCCGGCCCGAAAAAACCCACCTGAGTTTTTTTGGGCGGGCCCACTTGAAAAAACCCACTACGTCGGTAAAGTGGCTTTTTTCAAAATTTCATGCATTTTAAAAATGTTTATTTCAGAAGCAAACTAAATGTTTCAAATATTTTGATCCATACTAAGCCTAGAAGTCAGGCCCGTCATTTAGGGGGGGAGGGGGGGGCAGGGGGGGGGGGTCAATTGCCCCCCCCCCCTGGAAAAACTTGAAATGACGTCCCTGCAAGAGATCGGCATTGATCAATTTAGTTTAGTATAATATTTAGTCTTGGTCAGATCCTGGTCCAGAAATTGCCATCCTCCTTTCATGACAGTTTATTAGGTATTAACCCATTAATGCCTAGCGTCCCTTTTTAGGGACGGTCCAGAAAAGGGTCTGAATTTCCCCAAAATGAACGTTTCAACCAAATAATAGTGTTCAATGAGTAGCTTGGTATTGTTTCAATTCGTTATTAACAGATTGCAGCACATAACCATTGTAAAGTGCATTCTGTAGCAATTTTAATATGATCTTTATCGAAAATGACATCGTTCACAATCTCAAGAAAAAAAGCTATTTTTTCAAAGTGATTCCCAGCTTCCCAGTTTATGTTAATTGCTGATTTTATTTCTTCTTACAAAATGTCTATTTAAATATTATATCGTAGGCAGGAAAAAAATTCAGCAAAACAAGTATGTACCCTCTGGGGTCTATCGTAACTTTTAAGGGACGATTTTTCTTTCCTTAATAAAATATTTATTTTTTATATCATATTTTTTTTATTATTTTTCCTGTCCATTAAACACTGTTTGTAACCAGTATACAAAACATCTTTGGAAAAAAAAATGTAAGGCATTAATGGGTTAAAAATAAAACTGCACGTGAATTTAACTTACTTGCTTTCTACTTCCTTTTACGTAGTAAAAGAAGTATTGTGATCGCGAAAAAAAAAACTCACTCAAATTTGGGTCTAAATTTTGATTTTGCTCACCCCCGAATGAATGTTCAGTAGTTTTTCTCCCTGTCAGCACGTGCATATGTACCCACCAACATATAAGCAGCCGAAAAATCCTTTCCAACCACCCCGAGTTAATTACGACGAGTTCTCTCGTGACGTCTGTGTGTACGTATGTATGTGCGTATGTATGTATGTCACATAAGTCAAAAACTTTTTGCTGTAGAAACTTCTAGTTTGGTGTGTAGGCTCTGAGGGGGGTCTAGTTGTGCACCTCTCCTGGTGGTTGCATTCGAATGTACCCAAGGGGGGGGGTTACCCCTTTCTTGGGGTAAATCAATGTTAATTTCAATGCAGACTTAAAGTGATATGAATTGGCGCGACCACTTGGCGATATAGCGGCAAGCTTTTGGTCGTCAAGTGCTTGACGCCAGCTTGGCGACATATCGCCAACTTGGCTACAAATTTGGCGAAAAAAATATTTTTGATTTTGGGTTCAATTTGACGCAATTGGCGATATTGTGCAAAAAATCCATTGAATGATGTTAAAATCGACGATATTTAGAAAATGAATCATCGTAAAACATTTTTTGCACTGTTTCGTGGCAAACTGGGGGTGTAAATGTTTGAATTGTTACCTTGCTGAGTCTAAGCACTATTTTAACACTTAAGGCATCTACTAAGAAATTTACACGAAAAAGAAAGTAGTGTGGAGTCCATACCAGATTTTCTTTAATACCTAACTGATCAAAGAAAGAAACAATTATTTCAATCTAAAGTAATTCTGTATCAATTTAAAATATATCAATTAAAAAAATTCCAATATTACAATGGTTTTCCAAATTTGTCGAAGAAGTTTTTTAGGAGGTCACAGTGACCTCTCTTCAGGGCTCTCCTGATTCTATGAAATGTAAAAGTAGGTACAATGTTCGAATAGAGAATGATTATTGAAAAAACCCAAAAAAAACCCCGGGTTTTTGATCAAAAGCCCAGGCGGGCTGGGCTTTTTCAAACCCTGGGGTCAATTGCCCTCTTCGCTTGCTTAAAAAAGTTAATGCTTTGAAATATAAGCTTCGAGGTCCTTTTTGTTGACCAGAGGCTTAGTGATGTATACTCAGTGTAATTTTTTTTATCGGAAAACAAAAAATCCCGCCTGCTTATAGTTACAAGCATTTATTTATTAAGGGGGGGCCATCCCCCCTTCGATCTCTCTAAATAACAGAATTGTTAGCTGCCCATACGTCCACTCACTCACTCCAGGGTCCCCCGTACATACAACAACTCGTGGTTTAACCGGGATAGGGCCCTGAAGAGCGCTCTGTTCTTTTTGAAACATAACCAAGGGTCGAGCAAACCCTTGGCCCAGCGTCCCCAGAGGTATCGTTTCACTTGGAGGACTTTGTGACCACGACATTATTAACGTCCCCCAGCCACTATTAATCAAGACGGTGGATCTTTGATCGGCTGGGATCGAACCTGGGTCCCTCCGGACACGAGTCCGACGCCTTACCGATCGGCCTACCACGGCCCCTGCCCATACGTTCGCAAGTACATGAGGACGTTTGGAAAACATTCAAACTAGAGTGAGTAAAATAGAAATTTAAGCTAACATTTGAATGAAAAATTTGTCATAATTACAAAATTTCCCTTACTTCTCATAAAGGAGAAAGAGTTTCCAATCTAACATTTCCATTAAAATATTCTCGTTTAAAAATGGTTGATTTTTTTTAGGCCGGCGCTGATTATTCTTAGAAAAACATCCGCTACAATATGTTACAATGAACATTTAATTACCCTCGGAACAGCTCGCATATTTCTCAGAAATTTGTTTTTGAAATGTTTCTGCAGAAGGAATGGGTGAGAAAAACGTCTTAACCACAGTAATCAACACAATCCGGAGATGATCTTGGAGAGTTTGTTTTTCATATGTCTTCAAATATAATGGAAAACTAGCAAACCTTTCTCGTTCAAAGAATTGTTTCCGGACCTAACTTTACACTAAAAAATGAATGTTGTTTTTACAGTATAATACAGCTAATTTTATAGAAATAAACTATATAAAATTGCTCATTTTACTGTAATGAACTGTAAAATTTCTACTTTTACAGTACTAAACTGTAAAATTGCTAAATTTACAGTAATAAACTGCAAAATTGCTCATTTTACATCAATAAACGGTAAAATCACTAATTCAACAGTTTATTACCGTTCATTTTACAGTTTTAAACTGTAACCCTGCTGCCAGAATTATACTGTTGTTTTTACATCATGATACAGCTAAATTTCACAGCAATAAACTGTGAAATTTCTAGCTTTACAGTAAGAAACCGTAAAATTGCTAGTTTTACAGTTTATTACAGTGCATTTTACAGTTTTAAATTCTAACCTCGGATGTCAGTATAATACTGTAAAAACAACAGATCATTTCTGGCAGCGTAAGAATTTCTAGCAGATTTGCTTGTGTCAAATTTTGGAACTTTACCATTTTCAGAATAAAGATCTAAAATTAAGAAATACACGAACGCTTTTGTATTAAATTCCTAACAGATCAGTTTCAGTATACAGAGATTGCAGTTTCACGATTATTTTGGGCTCATCAACTTGGAATAGCCATAACCGAGGACCCAACTACTTTTGTACCATACAGGGGTAAAGTGAAATAGCAGGGCAAGGTGAAATGGTAAAATATTTTTACACTTTGCAGTACCACAAATCTAGCAATATTTTAACTAAGTTCCTAGACCTATCGTTGATTTCTGTCAAAAAATAAATAGCTCTAAAGAACCCTATAAACCGAATAAATCCACAACAACCCTTTTTTACTCATCCATACATTATGAAATCCTAGCAAGCCTTTAAACATATGCTTAAGCTCATACATTAGAGCTAATATTTTGAAAAGTGCCAATTTGAGTCCCAAGTGAATTTTTACTAGTATTTCAACAACTAGTTATAAAAATAATTTTCCCCAGAAAAAAGAAAAGGTTTTGCTTTCATTTCATCTAATAACATCAGAAAAAAAAATTTTTTTCTTCAGAAAATATTTATTTTATATTTCAAAAATCAGATCGGTAAAACGTGTCCCCAGTAGCAAAGCTTTGCATGCAAACAGGTCATTCGCACTTTCTAACTCCCCCCCCTCCCAAAAAAACGCTCTTGCACAAAAAACGATTCTATTTTTACCCCTTTGTTAATATTTTACTTCATTTTTGTTTTAATCGATTTCTGATTTTCTAGCCGATGCAAAATAAGCGTGTCCCTCAGTTCCGCCGTCAGAGTCGGTAACAATAACTTCCGATCTATATTTAGGCTCCCAAAATCATTTCCTGCACCGATACCATATGATACTGAGTACCTGGTGTGATGTTTTATAGTATCGTAATTAAAAATTTGCATTTCTGCATCTAAAATTGTAGGTAAGATTTTTTAAAGTGATTTTATAAAATGTGTGTCATTTAAGTCATCAGATCGGTAACACGCTCTAAAATGCGCAGTTTTTATTATTTTAAAAATTATTTTATATATAAGTATAGTCCTTTATTACAAGTGAAAAAACCACGTGTTTGATTTTGGTTTAGCGCGATCGACTCGGAAATAAAAAAAAAAAACTTTGTCAGTTTGTCAGATCGGTAACAGTCAGAGCGGTAACATTGAAAAACAGCGAATATGTTACCGAACTAACTCACACGTTTCAGAATTATAAAAAGCAAAAATCATAGGTTTTAGCCATATATTGAATATTTTTGTTCTTAAAAAATAAAAAGCAATTAGTTTCAGTACAATTGCTTCATTTGTGGTTTGTATGACCTGACAATAGCAGTTAGTAAAATAAGAAAAATTGATACTGCAGAAATTAAGTTAATTAATTATTATTGTTTATTTATTTATTTTTTTGGTGCTTCAATTTCTCATAACTTAGCTAAATAGCTAGATAATAACTAGTATGCTAAATTTGAATTTCTGATCAAGAAATTAAATTTCCTGCAACTAATTAAAGAAAAGCAAGCAGCTGAGTTATGTGTTGAAAAAGTTAAAGTTGTGTGTTATTTCAAAACAAAACAAATGTTTTATTAGATTGGATTTGGTAATCTCATAATTTATTTTATCTAAAATTCCTTATTTTGCTCACTTTCATTTCCAAGAAATGCATTTTTATAATGAATTTTTTTTTAAAACTAATATATATGTTTTAATAATATTATCATGATTCTATGTTAAAAATGCAAGGAAATGATATCATTTTTAGAGATGTTAATGAAGACTGAAAGCATTACCTCAGATATGTAACTCGTATTAACATCAGATCTGTAACATTCATCAGATCTGTAACGGCTTAAAAGTGAGTAATCTAAGGAGGGGGTAAATAACTTCCTTGACCTCCCCCCTTTTATTTTCTTGCATTTAGACCGAATTTTGACTTAGAATCCAATACTAATTTTTTTCTGCAAAAAAATTTTTTAAGCAGGAAATACCAACTTCAAATTGGCACTTTTCAAAATATTGGCTCATTAACCGTAAAGCAGCATAACACAAAAATATTTCACATACAAATACTTTTTCATTCTCTTTTAACCCTGAATATATCTGCAGCCCACTTCACCCTAACACCGATCCCGACACGCGGTATTTCGGTAAACAGCTTGTTAAGCAGAGAGGTCTGTTTCTCCCATATATCGGATCATGAAGACTTTCAAAGAAGTCGGCAATTTATTGTCTCGCCGTTGTCTGGGAAAGTACTTAAACACCGAAATATCCGAAGTCCCCTGATATAAACATTCAATCACGTACCATTATCTGCTCGAATTTCGCAAGAAGACAAACATCAATTGAATCAAACTTGTTTGAAAGTTAGGAGAAGTTTTATAGATTTTGTATTCCAAACCGAAGATCATTCGTCAAATACAGTATAAAAAAGTATACTGTGAATCGAAGAATGACTTTGGCATCATTAGCGGAGTAATGTGAAAATTCTACGTTAAATCGAAATAAAAACAAGCTACACTCGAGTACGCTTATTAGAATATCGGTTAAAAGAATATCCCGCTTATTATAATACAGTGTCGAAGTACCAAACTTTTTTGTAATGCATTATTTTAATCCCAGGTAATGGAATATCCCGCTTTTTAGAATATTGTTTCGTGGAAAAATGTCTATTCTATTAAGTGAGCTCAACTGTATATCGAATTTCAGAAAAATCGCTCACATTAAACCATGTTTTAAAGATTTCTTTTAAATCGAATTTTTCTTATATTGTTCGAGTGATTTCAAGAAAAAAACTCTGGATTTCAATTTTAAAGGGAAAAAAATATTATAAGCATCTCAATCCATCATATTTACATTTCATATTTGAAAATTAAAGGAATTTCGAAAAAAATTAGTGCTTTACTTGAAACCATATCAATATAAGGGAAGCGATCTGTTTTATTGCATTTTTATCTTTTAGGTATCAGACAAATGAGAAAGAGATCTATATCTTATTTTTTAAAACTTTTTCATTTTTTAAAAATAGTGTAATATTTAAAAAAAATCAGAGGACTCTTCGTGTTACATGTAATCAGAAAAATGGAACTAAGTAAGAGCACCAAATAAAAATGTAGAAAAAAAGCTGCCAATTTGAAAGAGGTCCTACACGACGTTTGAAGTCCAAAATTAAAACATTTAGCAATTTGCCATTGCAAAAAAAGTTTGGTTCACATGTTCATTGTAAAACATATTTCATATTCTTACTTTTCATGATAATCAAAATGATGAAAATCAATGAGAAACCATCTATCATGTATTTTAGTACAAATTGTAAAAAAAAAAAAAAAACAGACATTCATCCATACTGACAATTATATAAATCAAAACAGAGAAAGAATGTTGGCGAGAGGGAAAAAAAAGCATTCAAATATGACGTGTTTTTCTTTTTCCCCCAACAAACATGATTTTTCTTTCAAAGTTTTACTTGATTGCTTTCGCGATGGGAAAAGTATTTGACGCAAAACGTCTGTTTATTTACTACTGCTTCTGTTTCGTCTGTTTTGTTTAATTTTGGAGCTTTCTTTCGCTTCGTCAAATAAAATCAATGAAATCCGACAGTTTGCTTCGAGAGTTCAGTTGGAGCGCCGCTGGAGTAAAGATCCTACCGAGACATAGTTTTGATACTTTTCTTAAAGGTTTCATAACTTGATTAAATTAGTATTTTTTTTTTTTTTGTTTTACAAAACTAAAAAAGGAGAAAATATATACAGAGTATATAAAACTTTGTTCGATAAAACTCTTTTCATGCATATTATTTTAGAAAATTGGTAACGCTCTAATTATTTGTTTCACTTTAAGATAAGATGTTAGCTTCAGGGAACTGCTTTTGGCTGTTAGCTTTAAGGCACTTCATTATTTTTATATATTGTTACAAATCTTGTAAATAGTTGTTTTTTCCTGCCTTGCATCATTTTCACTAGTTCTGGTTTTATCTGGCGACATGTTGCAAAAGTATCTGAAGATATCACTTTTACCATTGGTATACCGGCCCCGTAACATTTTGTAGTTTTTACACTTACCCTAACTTTAATGAGCATGAAGACATTTTTCGCTCGGAGTGGTTTTTCTTTTTATTGCTAGAATTTTCTTGAATGGATTATGGAAGTTATGAATGAACAGAATACTCCAGATTTTGCTAGAACGTTGTAGAGGTTTCCTTCCGAGTATAAAAAGCTGGCCTTGAACACAGTCAGTTAGTTCTTTTCAGATTTGATTTCTGGAGACTCGTTTTCATTCGCTTGGGCGAATGGTTGTTTTGCTTTTGTAATTGCTTAATTACTGTTCACGTTAGATACGTGGTGCTGAGTTACTGTTGAGAGTACAGTGTACTGTTTTGCTACTTAATTGCTGGATGTTTAGCAATTGTTTCCTGCTCCTATTGTAAGTAGTGTACATACTTGTAAATAAATTTATAGTTACTTCCTCAAGATTGGAATGCTCATTTAAAGAAAGTTGAAGGTGCTACGGACTCGATACAATATAAAAATGTATGCATGTATGTACGTATGTAACTATGTATGTCCTTTATAGAGCGAAAATCTACCTGTCGGATTTCGCTAAAAATTTCAGTTTGTTTAAGTCACCACTGGGCTCATCAAGAGACCAACCTGAAAAAAATTTGACTGGTAGTTCCTTTTTTTTAATTCCAATTTTAGTTGAAACTTCCACATAAAATCTTATTTTTTAAAGGCTTTCCTCCATTTAAATCATTATTCAGTGCATCTCAACTTCCCCGGGTCATTCCATAGAAATGTCAACCTCAGCCGAAGAAAAAAAAGAAATACCAAAGTGAAAAAAGTATCAAAAAATAAAAGAAAAAAAATCAAATAAAAATCATACAACATAGGAAGTTAAAAAAAAATGAAAAAGTATTGTAATTATCTCTGAGATTATCCATAATAAATAGTTTTTAGTGTGTCTACTGCTTCTTATTCGGTGATTACGTTAGTAACAGGCCATTTTGAGTAAAAGTAACACTTACGACTAAAAAAAAATAAGATTTAAAAAATGTGTTTTATGTTTTAGAAAGCCAACTGTACACATTTTTGAAATATATCATTCAATTTTTAACACTTGCTTAACTTTGAGAAATTTTTGCCTCACAGCAGGAGCATTCATTTTCAGGGTTGCAAAAATGGTTACGTTAGTCACACTGCCCTTTTGGTTAAAAAAAATATCTACCGTCAGTAATTTTGTTTCAAATTCTTAGCAAAAATGATACATAGATACCATGTACATTGTAAATCCACCAGCATAGCAAAACAATATTATTTATCCTTTAAGCTACAAGTAAAAACAGTTACAAAATCAGCTCTGAATGTAACGTTAGTCACTATGGAATGACCCCCCTCGATAAGATAATTTCGGGCTTGATATTGTCTTTGCTTCGCGTGGTTTTTCTGAGGCTTCTCTTAATTCAAATAGTTAAGAAATTTTTCCTTCGTGAGTATTCACCCTTGAATAAATAATACTGCTGTTTGCAGTTTTTAAAAAGTCGAAACTCAATTTTTTAGAAAATCACAGCTAAACAACGCATTTAAGTTTGATTTTGCATTGTTTTTCACGCCGATTCAGCTGACAACGTTGGCACAAAAAATATCTTCTTGGATTTCGCATGTTGCATTTTAACCAGCGGGACGCCCCGGGCATATTCACTAGTCTTATATAATGTACTAGGTGACCCGTGCGGAATTCCGCAAAAAAAAAAAAAAAAAAAAAAAAAAAAAAAAAAAAAAATTGTAAAATCTTGTACGTTAGCACGACATCGCCATCAACTGCCGTCATTCTGACAACTTTTCAAAGAGATCAAAGACACGTTCACTTTTACAACTACTACAAAAGTGATACCCTATATTAAAATCAAATACCCAAGGCTACTACTAAACTAAATACTAACGTTATCGCAAAACTACCATAGTATTTTGAAACAATAAAAGTTACAATTAAGGTTTACCGAGCTAAGCCTTGGCTTGAAATGTCGCATTTAAAATGGATTTGAACAACAATGGTATAACGATTTTAACAGTTGAGCAAAAAATTTAACTTTTTCAAACTTCAATCGCTTATAAGTCGCTTAAACGTGGATTTTCGAGATTCTCGTTGCGCGGCGCTAGCGGAGAAATGTTCTAAAGAACGCATTTTTTTAAATCTTTTGAATGAAATCAAAATGGAGACGATACGACAATTATTTCGCTAGATAGAGTCAATTTTGTGCCCAAAAATTGAAGTTCGAATAAAAAACGAACCGACACTTTTTAGAGGGTGGGTCTAATTTTCGTCAATAGCCCGCGGGATAAGCTTCAAAATCATAAATTTTCATGCAATTCGATAAAGAAATGAGCGAGTTTCGACCGGGTATAGGATTCGGCTTAGAGAAATAATATATGGAGATAATCCTAGAATATCTAACACCATATAATCTGATATGCTGTATTAGGGTTTTTCGGCATCGGTTAACTGCAACTAGTTTTAAACTAGTTATCGACTAGTTTTTAACTATAAACAGTAGGATACCGCCATTAACCCTTTAAGCAGTTTGCCCGTACGGTGTACGTACTACCCGAAATTGGCCTTATCTGGTTTGCCCGTACAGCGTACGGGCATTGATATTTTCAGATTTCCTTTTCTGGTTTTCCCGAACTGTTCGGAAAATTGTAAACCTCAAAATTCACAGTAAGTGTGAGAGAAATTTTTGCATAATTTGTAAACCACTCATTACTGCATGCAGAATGTACTTGAAAAAAGCAAATATTTCGGGATTTTGTGACCAAAATTGTAAAATAAAAAATATTGTAAAAGCACTGAAAAAAAAAATAAATAAATAAATAAATAAAAAAAAAAATAAAAATTCTTTATATTCTTATTCTGTTAAGTATGGTACTTAACTATATGCAATAAAAAATATGCCTTTTTCGGAAGCATTTCTGGTAAAATAATTGACCGCTTAAAGGGGTAAGCAAATAGTAAACTAAGAGTAGTCAAGATGGGTAAAAACTTTACCACAGCTTATAAACATGAGGGCTAACACAATTACAGAGAAACTCTTCCGAAAATTCTGAAATGTGGACCAAAAGACCGCATTCATGGGAATAAATTTTTTTAAGAGAAATAAAAAATAATAGAAAATCGTTTATACCCATTAAAGAGTTATCACGCGATTTTTTTAAATTCTTCAGTTTTTATTAACATAGGCACGTCAAAATATTTTGAATGAGAATTTAACTTGCGTGTGCGTGTGTATTTAGTATGTGATGTTTCAATTCTGAATATGCTTGTCAATTTTTTAAAATTACCATGAATCATTTACATAATTTCTCAACATCGTATTTGACATTTTATAAATTTATAAACCTTCTTTAATGCCTCAAAAAACTTAATACCCTTAACGTTACAACGTCAAAAACTTACGTTAAAACTTTTTTTTAAACTAAACAACCAAAATTTTCTTTTTTATGTTTCATTAAATGTTTTCATCGGTAATTAGAAAATTTTTCATGACAAAAATATTTTTGTTTTTCACTTTGCCCCATGATTTTTTGAGATACTACAAAATAACTACCAAAGATGAAAAATAGTATTTTAACGAAAGTTGTGTTACAAAATACATTATTTCTTCCTTATGTTCAATAATTTTTAAAACAAAGTTCCCATTTGTTCCTTTTGGAGCAGGTAAGTAAATTTAATTATTCCACTTTGCCCCACATTGCCCTATATTTCAAACTAGTAAAACATGTGAAGTTTTCAAATTCTTTTGTATAAATGATCATTTTGATGCTATCTAACTTGAATCGATGTAGGGGAAGACCGCCTATATTGGACCCCCTAAGAACAGGAGGCCTGTGTCGCTCAATGTGAAGCAAAACAGAAATGCAAGATAGGGCATCGTAAGCTAAATTTAATCAGGAACCGCCTTAGGAGCTTATATTTTCTAAAAATATTAAAATTATTTTTTAAAACATTATTTAATAAAAAGTTGCAAAAGTCCAATTTAGGCGTATATGCGCCTAAATTAAACCATGCCCTTCCTAAATTGGACCGTACCAGCAAAACATAGAATAATTTATATTTGAACTATACAGCTTTTTTCCAGGATTTGCAATAGAAATTCTTTTGCTTCGGCCTCACTTGGGCAGTGTTGATAAACTCGCCGATGGCATTTCATACAATTAATTATGTTTTGTACTTCATCTCTACGACAAATATTGCATTTCATTTCATTTCACACTCCAGGGTCCCCCGTACCTACCACAGCTTCGTTGTTTAACCGGGAACCGGGATAGGGCCCTGAAGAGCGCTCTGTTCTTAATTTTGAACCAGAACCTAGGGTCGAGCAAACCCTAGGCCCTTAACCGGGACAGGACCCTGAAGAGGGCTCTGTTCTTAACTTTGAACCAGATCCTAGGGTCGAGCAAACCCTAAGCCCAGCACCCCCAGAGGTAACGTTTCACTTGGAGGACTTTGTGACCACGACATTTTTAACGCCTCCCAGCCACCATTAATCAAGACGGTGGATCTTTGATTGGCTGGGACGAATCCGGACGAGTACGGACCGATGCCTTACCGATCGGGCCACCACGGCCCTGACAAATATTGCAATAACAATTGTTTTGTGTAGTTTCTTGCTTCTTCTTGTGTGACTTTTTCTGCTCTATGCCTCTTTTATACGGCGCTAGAATGATTGCTGAGACAGCCTTCCTCTTTGTTCCTTCTATTTTTTCAAACAAAGGTGATATGTGAGCCGGCTTTACAAAACCATAGTTAGAGTTGGCAATCATGTTTTGATGAGAACTATCCGCCGATTCTGCAGAATTTGTACTAATTAAGTCTCTTATACATGGTGTATCGAACATGTAACCTGTTCACTTTGAGTAGTTTTATCTGGACTATTTGCCTCTAATTCTGCTGCAGCCAAGTCAATGTCATTAAACACATGTCAATTAACTGGCCAAACTGCTGTTCTTTGGAATCAACTCAGAGCATTTGCCATGGCCTTCATTGCGGTTTGCCCAAAAGAGTTACCAAACAGTTCTCTTAAGCAATATTATATAATATGGATCTCATTAGATGTTCTCGCATCCATGTATCACATGCTCAATTAAAATATGTAGACAGACTGAATAAAAACCACATCTACGTACATGACGTGCTTAAAGAGAAAGCATTATTATATCGTTCTCGTTAGAAAAGTTTATTGCATCAATGTTCTTTATCTAAGTGCTGTCTGTGCCTATCCGTTATAGAAGGACATTCTTTTTACATTGCTTGGCTTAACAGTTTTGATGAAAGGTTATATCAATTGTGTAAATTATCGTTTGTGATTCAACAATTTTTTTTGAGCAAGCATATTGCTCACCAGGGAAGCTTTTACGATAAGTTCATACATGGAACGAAATCTTTTGAAAATAAGCATGGGGAGCTTGCACTCATGCAGCAAATAACCAGGGTGTTTCTACCACGTTCACCACTCATTACTGATGCAATCTGATGTTAACCTCTATACGTAAATATATTTTGGGACTTTTGGACCGTGAAAAGACCGGCTTCATCTACATTGAACATTTTAGTAGCATATGCACATTTTAGTAGCATATGCTTCCAAAATATCGAAGAATTTCATATTTTTTCTCTCGGTAAACCAGATTAAATGTTTTTTATGTTAACAACTATGTTTAACAGCCTGAAACTGCAGCTTAATGGATGAGGAGAAAAAAAAACCATACATTTTAAGAAGTTGCAGCTTCTGCGTGATAAAACCTGCTTGATAAAAAAGTTTAAATGAATATCGTGAATAGGTGTTGAAGTATGCTTAAAATAATTTTAACTACGCTATTAAATAAAATGAGTCACGTATTTTATGTTACGATTAATAAAAAGTCTTGTTTAAAATCATATTCTTAAATTGGACCACCAGTCCAATATAGGAAATTTTTTTCGGTCCAATAAAGGAAAACATGCCATTTTTTATTCTTCAGCTCATAGCTCTGTCAAAAACTATCACAATAGCGCATGTAAATACATCGATGTAATCCTTATTAAACACAGATTATAATACTGTAACAGCATTTCACCAAAATTCACAAGTTTTTGAGTTATCTTTCTAGAAACAAGTCCGCAAAATAAGATTTCTCACGTTTTCAACACAAATCAAGCCGTTACTCACGCTAAACAGTTCGAAGACCGGTGAAACTTCATACACATTGATTTTATTCCTAAAACTTTATGTTTCTACTGTTAAAATGTAGCACAGATCTCTGTACTAGATTTTAAGCCCGTGGTCCAATTTAAGCAGTGGTCCAATATAGGCGGTCTTCCCCTATACTTGAATTAGTTTCCCTAATGGTTCGATATCGATTTAATAGCGACAAAATTTCCCACATCCGAGAGTGCTCTGGTGTGTGTTCGAGTATTACACGGAATGAATAAAGGGTCATTCCATAGAAATGTCAACCTCATCTGAAGAAAAAAAAAATACCGAAGTGAAAAAAGTATCAAAAATAAATAAATAAATAAATAAATAAATAAAAATCATACAACATAAGAAGTTAAAAAAAATGAAAAAGTATTGTAATTATCACTGAGATTAGCCATAATAAATAGTTTGTAATGTGTCTAATGCTTGTTTTTCGATGGTTACGTTAGTCACACTCCATCTTGAGTAAAAGTGACACTTAAGACTAAAAAAAAAATAAAATTTAATAAATGTGTGTTATGTTTTTAAAAGCCAACTTTACACATTTTTCAAACATATCATTCAATTTTTGACACTTGCTTAACTTTGAGAAATTTTTGCCTCACAACATGAGCATTCATTTTCAGGGTTGCAAAAATGTTATGTTAGTCACACTGCTGTTTTGGTTGAAAAAATATCTTTTGTCACTAATTTTGTTTCAAATTCTTAAGAGAAATGATATATATGCCATGTACAGTACATTGTAAATCCACCAGCATAACTAAAAAATATCTATTATCCTTTAAGTTACAAGTAAAAACAGTTACAAAATCAGCTCTGAATGTTACGTTAGTCACTATGGAATGAACCTTAATGATCACAATCAGTTATCACATTTAGAAGTGCTTTCTCTTGCGAGGTAAATGAAAAGATTACACACTGGGTCGCCACTCATAAAATAATGGTCGTTTCTAATAGACACTATAGAGATTTCTTTCAGCTATTTTAAAACATGAGAAATGTGTTTCAAACTAATAAAACATGTGACGTTTACAGGAGTGGTAAATTATCATTTTGGTGGTATATTTTTTCACTTAACTCGACAACACTGGAATCACCATTTCCTTAATGATTTGAAATCTGTTTTAAATCGACCAAATTTCATACATCCGAGAGTGCTCCGTAGTGTATTTGAGCACTACAACTCGATATGAATAAATGATCCCAATCAGTTGTCACATTCAAGAGTGATTTCTCCGACGAGATAAACGAAAAGACCTACAGGGTACGTACTCATAAAATAATTTCTGTCTCTGATGAACTAAATAGACGCTTATGTTCCTTCTGTGTACATAAAATCTACAGAAGGTACTTTCACAAAACTTGAATCACATATTAGTTGCGTTACCATGCATCAACTTACGCATTAAAAAAATACCTGAGCCCTATCACAAAGTAACTTGTCTTTAAAGAGGTCAAAGGGTAATAGAAAAATTGCTTTAGTTGAAATATACAAATAAAAATCAAATATCTAAAAAATAAAAAGGTGTTAAAATTGTCAATTACTAAAGCACATTTATTAACGTTAGCTTTTTGAACATGATAATTTTTTTCTAAGCCATTGAACATGTGACGTTTTAAGAAATATCCGGACAAATCACTATTTTGATGGTATTTTATACACGTAATCACCAATATCCTTGAATTATTGTTTCTTTAATGATTCGAAATCAATCGACAAAATTTCATAGATTCTAGAGTGCCTTGGTGTGTAGTGATTGATATGAATAAATGATCACAATCACTTGTCACATTTCAGAGTGATCTCACCGGTGAGATAAACGAAAAGATCACCTACCGGGTCAGCACTTATAGCAGCGAAAAACATATAAAGGTGCTAAAAATTATAAATTACTAAAAAATATTTCTTAACTTCAGTTATTGAAACATGAGAAATACGTTTCTAACTAATAAAACATGTGACGTTTTCAGAAATGTTTAAATTATCATTCTAGTGGTATGTATATATCTTCACTTAATTCGACAGCCCTTGAACTACCACTTCCCCAATGATACGAAAATTATAAAGTTCGAAAAAAAAATTTCTTAACCTTAGTTATTGAAACATGAGAAATATCCCAAGTAGCATCAACTCATCGAATTTTGCCCGGCCGATCATCGAACTCCTCGTAAACTGATCGCGTAACGCACGATGACATCGTTCCGATCAGTATCCGAGCACTGTTTTCGATGAGCTACTTTTCATCGGAAAGCGATATCCTTCCGATCAACTTTCCCGATGAAAATAAGCCGAGCATCCAAAATTGATAGTTAAATTCATCGGCACGGGACTGCACTGCTCGTAAATTGCTCCAAATCTCATCGTACTTCGAGCAAAACTCATCGGATTTTGCTGCTCGGATTATGTTTGGCAGATGAGACATATTGGAGCAATTCCCGATGAGAACTCATTGAATCCGATCATCGGCCAATGAGAATTTCATCGGGTTTCGATGAATGGCCGAGCATCTGCCGATGAGATTATGTTGCTAGGGATGTTTTCGACTAATAAAACATGTGTCCTTTTCAAAAATATTCAGATTTTCCATTTTAATAATATTTTAAAACACTTAATTCGCAGCACCCGTTAATTACCGTTTCCCTAATGATACGAAATCTGTTTTAAATCGACCAAATTCATACATTCGACTGTGCTCCGGTCTGTATTTGAGCACTACCACTCGATATGAATAAATGATCACAATCGGTTGTCACATTCAAGAGTGATCTCCCCGTCGAGATAAAGGAAAAGACCACCTACCGGGCCCTACTTTTAAAATTATTGCAATCTCTGATGAACCATATAGACGCTTATGTTCGACTTCAATTTGCAAAAAATCTACCGACCGTATTTTCACAAAACATAACACACAAGTTATTTACGTTGACATTTAATAATTTATGCGTAAAAAATCCCGTGTTCTGTTGCGTACTTTTGGTTTTTAAAGTGTTGAAAGGGTAATCAAAAACTATTTAGTATAACTATACAAATATCTAAAAAATAAAAAGGTGTTAATATTTGTAAAAAAAATGGTAATTTACAAATTTTAACACTTTTTCTTAACACCACCCAGAAACAAATTTCATACCCTCACTTATTGAAACACGATAAATATATCTTGAACTCGTAAGGCATGTGACGCTTCCAGAAAATTGAAAATAAGTTGTTACTTTACGGTATATATACACTTACTTGATTTGCAATATCCTTGGATCAATTTACCTAATGATTCGAAATAGGTTTGAAATCGACCCAATTCATACATCCGGAGAGAGCTCCGGTGTGTATTTGAGCACCACCACTTGATAGATGAATAAATGATCACAATCAGTCAGTGGTTGGAAAAACTACATTTCTTTTGTAGCGAACTACAACTACAACTACTTTGGTATAAATGTAGTTAACTACAACTACAACTACTTTTTTAAAAATGTAGCGACTACAAACTACTTTTGAATTGTAGTCGCTACTTCGCTACTTTTTAAAAAATAAATAAATAAAATGCATACACCGTTTGAGGATTGACCGAAAAAATTCGAAAAGTGGTTGAAATTAAAATTAACTCATTTGAATATGGAATAGAACTAGGCATTGTCTTTGAATTTATTTGTTACTTTTCCTTTCTGTTCCTTTTTTTTTTGGCTAAAATTTGTCCTTTTAAGATTTTTTGTACAATTTTTACGAATATTCGTCACAAGAAAGGATACAAAAGTTGAAAGATAGAAACAATTCAACCTTCATTTTTAATTTTTGCCAGGGAATATTTAGGAACATGAAAATTATTTGAAGGAATATAAAAAGTAAGATGCCAAATAAACCAATGACATCGAACAGATGGAATGTATTTCGTCAAAATGATGTATCTAAGATCAGCTCACATTTTTATGGATCTTACTTCTCAGTGCATCCGCTGCTATACTCGTGCAAGATTTGAACCAATCAGAGGAAATTAAACCTTATTTTATTTCTTCGTTCTTTTCTTTTTTTTTTTAATTTTTTTCATTTATTTATTTTTTTTTACTTAAAAGTAGTTTCTAGAAGTCGCTACAAACTACTATTCTTCTGTATCGCGCTACTCACTACACTACAAATTACTAAAAAATGTAGCTACTACAGTACTTTCGCTACTTGTAGCGCGCTACTTCCGACCACTGCAATCAGTTGTCACATTCAAGATTGATCTCCTCGGCGAGATAAACGAAGAAACAACCACATACCGGGTCCCTTCTCATAAAATTATGTCAATCTCTGATGGACCACATAGACACTTATGTTCCTTCAATTTACACAAAATCTACAAACCCTACTTTTCCAAAATTTAACACAAGTGGTATTTACGTTGACATTTAATATAACTTATGCGTAAAAAATTTCATGCCCCATTGCTTACGGTCTTTAGGGGATTTAAAGGGTAATCGAAAAACTACTTAGTAGAAATATAAAAATGTCTAAACAATAAATGGTGTTAAAATTTATAAATTAGCAAAAAACAAAGTTCATAACCTCACTTATTAAAACACGATAATTATATTTCGAATTTGTAACAGATGTGACGTTTCCAAACTTTTCTTGTTTAATTATTATTATTAATTCACCTAATAATTCGAAATAAGAATAAATGATCACAATCAATTGTCACAGAGTGATTCCCCGGCGAGATAAACAAAAAGATAACCTACCGAGACAGCACTTACATAAGCGAAATACATATTAAGGTGCTAAAAATTATAAATTACTAAAAAACATTTTTTTACCTCAGTTATCGAAACATGAGAAATATGTTTCTAACTAACAGAACATGTGACGTTTTCAGAAATGTTTAAATTATCCTTCTAGTTTATGTATATATATTCACCTAATTCGACAGCCCTTGAACTACCACTTCCCTAATGATACGAAAATTTTAAAGTACCAAAAAACATTTAACCTTAGTTATTGAAACATGAGAAATATGTTTCTAACTAACAGAACATGTGACGTTTTCAGAAATGTTTAAATTATCCTTCTAGTTTATGTATATATATTCACCTAATTCGACAGCCCTTGAACTACCACTTCCCTAATGATACGAAAATTTTAAAGTACCAAAAAACATTTAACCTTAGTTATTAAAACATGAGAAATATGTTTTCAACTGCTAAAGCTTGTGTCTTTTTCAAAAATATTCAGATACTTTACCATTTTAATAAAATTTTGAAACACTTAATTCGCAGTACCCTTGAGTTATTGTTTCCCA
This sequence comes from Uloborus plumipes, assembly GCA_038373865.1. NCBI lineage: Eukaryota > Metazoa > Arthropoda > Arachnida > Araneae > Uloboridae > Uloborus > Uloborus plumipes. The sequence goes on from JAXGGA010001978.1 coordinate 68,787, forward strand.
AATGATTCGAAATCTGTTTTAAATCGACCCAATTCATACATCCGAGAGTGCTCCGGTGTGTATTTGAGCACTACCACTCGATATGAATAAATGATCATAATCAGTTGTCACATCCAAGATTGATCTCCCCGGCGAGATAAACGAAGAGAAAAGACCACCTACCGGGTCACCACTCATACGAGCGAAGAGACAACCCTCTTCAACGTCCCACTTCCACCCTCGGTACGGGACAGGATATATTCTCCAATGCGGGACAGACACCCCGTGCGGGACAGAGAGAAAGAGAGACAATACGGGACTCCCGGCAGGGGCGTTTAAGAGAGCCGAAGTGGAGATACGCCACTGCACAAGGAGAGAGAGAGAGAGAGAGATGGCTGGGTCGGGTCCATTCGCGATGAGAGGGGGGAGGGAAGGTAGGAGCCAGTCGATCGAAGTGCGGACCAGTAGGAAGCGGGGCAAGGGGGGCCAAAGGAAATATCGGACGCTAAACTGTCGGGATGTTTTTTTTATTGCCTTTTCTGGGTTCGCAGATATGGGCTTGAGTCGGGGGGGGGGGGGGGGGGGGAATAGAAACATGGTTTATGAACTGTGAAAATAGAGGGAAAGTTGAGTCATGGAAAGATGGATCTTTGCGTTTGAAAAGAGTTGATTTCTTGCGTCAACTGAACTTTATTTGAAGCAATTCAATTAGTATGATTATTCGTAGGAAGAGAATTAATTTTTCTCTCTAAAATTTAAAACATTCAAATAGTTGAAATAAATCTTATCAGGAGCAGTTTGTCTTTAATTTCTTTTCGGCACGTTTGAAACGTTTTAAGTCAATATTTCTCTGTTTTTTCCCAGACTTCTAACAGAGACTTCAATACTTGAAGAAAAAAAATAATGATAATAATAATAAAATGATGGCTCAATGGAAATCACCGTGCCTCAAAGGGTTAAGAGAAAACACAAGGGGTACATGTGTGTGCGGGTCGTCTTCGCTCCACCGTAAAGAAAGGAAGAAAGAAAGAAGGAGAAAGAGAGAAAGAAAAAGAGAGAAAGACTTGAAATCAAACTCTATTTTTACTTCATTTTACGTAACAAAGGAAGTATTGTGATCGCGAAAAAAAAATCACTCAAATTTGGGGGCTAAATTTTGATTTTGCTCACCCCCGAATGAATATTCAGTAGTTTTTTCGACCTGTCAGCACGTGCATATGTACCTACCAACATATAAACAGCCGAACAATCCTTTTCAACCACCCCCGAGTTAATTACGACGAGTTTTCTCGTGACGTCTGTATGTGCGTATGCATGTTTATATGCGCCGTACCTGTATGTATGTATGTATATTCGTATGTATGTATGTATGTATTATGTGCGTATGTATGTATGTATGTATGTATGTGCGTATGTATGTCGCGTAACTCAAAAACTATATCCCGTAGAAGCCTCTAGTTTTTAATGATTTCTGAAAAAATACTTTGAATTTAAGACTAATAAAACGAAAGAAATATTTACATAGGGGCCGTTCTTAACAGATGTCACACTGTTCAAAAAAATATACCTTTGTCCCCCCCCCCCCACTTCTCACAAAGTGTCATATTTTACCTTATCCCCGTACCCCTCCCTTTGTCACATGTGACGCTATTTTTCATAAACATACTCTTATAACAACCGAGATGTCATTCTTGCTACCAACCCCTTAACCCTCTATGTCCCAAATCAATTTAGCAAATTTAGAAAATTAGTAGGGTTTAAGGCTCCTTACGCCTTAGCAGGGGTGTCCATCCACACCAAGCTCAGTGGCGCAAATTCCCCCCCAAAAAGACTTAGGGGGAATACAAAATCTATATAATAATACTAATAAAGAAATAAAGACTTTTTTAGTATTAGGATTCATAATACTAAATTAATATAAGAGAGACTTCTGAGTCTTTTCTGAAGATTGAATCTTTTAGAAAGTTATCAGATATTTAAGAAGTTCTTGATTGCACAGAAAATGAAGTACAGTCAAACCTATCTATCTCGAATATCATGGGAAAGAAGACAAATTCGAGACGCGGAGATACAGAGGTTGTGATAAAATTTACGAAAATAAGCAATTGGAACAAAGTTAAATACTTAATACAGTAACACCTCGTTACAACGCGCCTCGTAATACCGCTCATTCGGATATATCACGCTTTTAATTTGTCTCCCGAATTATTATACATATATTTTTTCTAAAAATGCTTCTTTCCATTTGATATCATAGAAAAAAGCTTAATTTCTGAGGAAAGTATTTTCTTCTTTTTCTAACAATGACTAGACCTGGTAAGTTTTCTCTACATCTGATTTCGTTAGTTTAAGCTGCAACTTTCGTTTAGTATTCCTCTATAAACAATATAAATATTAAAAATTATTTTTTTTACTATTTATTTTAAAAGGCCAGTTAATCAGCAAAGTTTCTTTCATTTTTACTAAAAAGATTGTCCTACTATGATTATAAACTAATATTTTTAAGGAACGCATGCCATTACTTTGTACATTAACTTGAATCATTACCGTAAAATGGGGTCTATAGGAACAGCGGGGTCAATCGGAACAAAACTTTCCGACCGTACAAAGAAATTCTTCATAAAAATACTATTGGGTATTTTTCGCCATGAATTTTTTTTTTAGAAAGGTAAGATCATAGGAAGTAGGAAAAAATTACTTTTGTCAATCTGGTAACGCTACGGGCTTCTAAGGAGGGCTGCACGTGGAATGCTAGAAAACATCACATTTTCATAGACTGCAAAACTTCATATGCATGAACAAACCTTCTTATATTTAAAAACTAAGAGTGGTATGTTTCAATTATACATGTATCTGAAGAACAGAATACCACATTAGAATTTACATTTTTCATAAATTGTGTCATAAAAATGAAGAATTCTGAAAAATGCCATAGGAAAAAAATTGCGGGATGAATCGGAACACTTAGTTCTGTTGTTCCAATTCAAACTTATTTGAAGGAAACTGTTTGAAAAATCAAGATTCTAACCCCAATTCTTCTAATCAAGACAAGAACAAGGATTTATTACTGTTTATTCCTTCCAGTGAGCAACTAGATCTTAGAATGACAAAAAGTTGCAGATTTCAAAAAAAATTTTCTCCAGGAGACTTTTTTTTACTTAAAATACGAAGGGGAAAGTTACATAGACTTTATGTAGTAAAAGTCCAGCACACATACTTTGATAAGCGAAGAAATCTTTCAGGACAATCCTCGAAACCCAGACATTTCAAGAAACTAAAGAAAAGGCAGAGTTTATCCCAGGAGATGTTATGAAAAAACTTAAGCCAAGTCACAATTGCTAGTTTTAAGGACAAGTACATATTTGTGGACTACATGAGTGACTTCCATTCATGTTAAATCTTTGTATTTCAATTCAAAAGCATTTCTTAAAATTACTTTTCATTTTTCTTAAGTTCAAAATTATTTTGAATTTTGACAAATTATAGGCGTTTACTGGTATTGAAATTATACATTTATTTGACAGTAATTATCTGTTCTTATTATCCCCCATCAATATTACTCATGTTTGTGAGACCTATTACAGGTTAAAGTGAAAAAAGTAAAAATTTTAACATGTGTTCCGATTGACCCCTATCAGCTGGGTGATTCGGAACACCCATAATTTCCTACATATTTCAATAATAATTGTTCAAAATGTTTTGTCTTTGCTTGGAATATCAAAAGTAAAGCAAGACCGAAGTTTTTACCCGAAAAACCAAATTAAAAAAAAAAATCTTTTAACTGCTTTTTTTACAATGAAAAGTGAAAAGTGTTCCGATTCACCCCATTTTACGGTACATTTTAACGAACTCGGTTATATCGCGTTTTCAGATATATCGCGCTTTTCCTGTTGTCTCCGAACAAGCGCGATATAACGAGGGGTTACTACATTGTTTTGCATTGACATTGTTGAATATTTTACTGTACAACATGTTGTGCGTCTACGTTTTACTAATTGTGATGACTTTATCGGTAGCAAGTTAATGCATACCTGTAAGTACGAACAGAGTCTTTGAATGATTGTGCTGAAGATGATTTTTGTCTCCAAGTCTTTCCATCGATAGAGGTGGCTGGAGATGAAATTCAAAAATGAGAGTCGTCAAACTTCGAGTTATAGAGGTTTTCGGGAAAAATCATTCGAGATAAACAAGAGAAAAAACATTAATCTTATGCTGTAAAAGCAGGGAAATTGAGAATTTTCGTCATAGAGAGGTTTTCGAGATAAGCAGGCTCGAGATAAACAAGTTCGACTGTATTAAAAGAACTATTACACTGTTGGGTAAATTTCCGATCCATTCGCGGTTTTAGAATACTTGAGTGCTATTACAGTACAGAACCTTTTATCCGGGAACCAAAATACCGAGAAACCAGAAAACCGGCAGCATTTTGTCGATTTTTCCGCCACTTTTTAAACTAACGGCAATTTCTAAAAAATGAAGAGCTTTTTTTTTTCTTTTGAAATACCTAAATGAATGTGAACGGCTTCTTCATAAATACCATATAAGTGGCATATAGCTTCGAAATTTTTAATATTGTAATATCTATAAGCACTTCTGGATCGTTTTCTCTTCGGGATGCATTTATTTGTTATAGTAACTTGGGTTTTATAAACAATTGGCAAATATCGCTTCGTAGCGATCCAGAAAACCGGGAAATTCAGTTATCCGGGATAGCTGTGGTCCCGAACATCCCGGATAATTGGTTCTCTACTGTATTATAGTGCCTGACTTGTTTTGGAACGTTTCCTAGGAAGAGGGTCCACGAGAAACTGGAAAACTCGTTAAGGGGTCCACGTAGCGAAAAAGTTTGGGAACCCCTGTGTTAGATGGTAACTGTAACTGTAACTTACTGTAACTGTAACTTACTGTAACTGTAACTTACTGTAACTGAAACTTACTTCTTATGCACAGTGATTTAATAATTTCCGAGAATCTGGCTATCTTTTCGATACGTCAATTGATTACATTTGATAACGCATCTATTTCACAATATTTTGAGCAGATCTCTTGAAACATCTTGAGAAGGACATTAACGTCGTACTTCTTGAAAATCGATAATTTTCAGATTTTGTAAACACAGTTCTGCAGTATGGCCACGGGGGGGGGGGGGATTATAGCGGAAGTTGTGCCATAAAAATTTTTAGGGGGGGGGATTTTTTTAAACTAATTTATTTTTTATTTACATTATTTATGAGTTTGAATTTTTAATATTTATTTGTTTTGTGTGTATGTGTGGTGTGCTTGGAATATCTGGAAAGGAAAAAAAGCGATTCTATTTTCCGCATAATTCGAGCTTTTGAAACATTAATAATCTATAAAAAAAAATAATATAATAGTAATGATTTAAATAAATAAATAAATAATATTTAAAAAAATAAATAAAATAAAAAAGAGGGGTAAAATTAAAAATAAAAAGCACGGGAGGGTTGAGATTTTTTTTTTTGGGGGGGGGGGGATTTGCGCCATTGAGCTTGGGGGGGGGGGATAGGCACCCCTGCATTTCTGAGTAGATTAAGTTTTATAAATAGAAAGCAAAATTTTAAAAATTAGCAATGGATTTGATGGAAAGAAAGTTTGCAATAAGCAACAAACGTTTCCGGTAATAGGTTAAATTTGTTGCTTAAATTCAGACTGACTGTTGGGAATTTCGATTTGTTTTTCACGCACGTCATAAAGTTTTGATTCGAGTTTTTTTTTTTTTTTTGTTTGTTACTTCCAAGGTGTTTAGTTCAGTTGAATCTACTACTTTTAGTCACGGATATTGATAGAATAAGAGGGGAAAAAAACAGGAGGCCAAGAAAATATTTTCATTTTCCCAATCTTTTTCTTTAAAATTATTTGTTTGATTTTATTTATTTTTTTTTTGTCAGCAAAGTCAGGCTGACGCATCAGCCATTTTGGATCTCTGGTAACATTAGCTCTACAACAATGAACAATTCGATCCAAAATGTCGGCTCCTCTATAAAATGGGCTTGTTTGAAGCTTTTAATCCTTTTGTGATGTTAGCCACCGAAAATGAAGCAGTGACTGAGAGTCGTTTAAAATATTTTTTTAAAATAAAGATAATGGTTTAAAATTATGAAAAGGGTCAAAAACTCACCATGTTTTTGACCATGCTCTTTTTTATTTATTCATTTTTTTTTGTTGAAAAATTGAAAACACTCTTGCTGAGAGTTAAGAAACAGAAAGTTCTTAAGGTAGTAGTCTGGTAACTTGGGTTCAGAAAATAATTTTTTTTTTGCTTAATTTGAAAGTACAATGTCTTGAGAATATACTGTGAAAATTTCAGACAGAAATTCGAAATGTTTCGGGAGTTATAACGAGTTTCCTAGAGCTCCTCGGAGTTTTATGTTGAACTTAAAACGCGTTTTTCTCAAAACACTGTTTTTCTGGTCGGCCCGGGTCCTAACTTTTCTTCTACTGAACCGATTGCTTTCAAATTTTAACAGGCTGTTCTACACACTTATAGTTTTCGTCGGTACTAAAGAGAATTTTTTTCACCCCTAACTTTTTATTTTACAACCCTTTCTTTGCTAAAATAAAAGGACTTTTTTTTTGAAAGTCCGCCATTTTGTTATTTACCCTTGAAATTTAACTTCAGTAGTTCCGACCAAAATGACATGTCTATAGATTAAGAATAATCAAGAATATTTGATTTCAGATAACATCAAGAGCCAAAATCACCCGGGTCACCACCGTGCATTTTTTTTTTTTGAATTTCCGACTTCGAGTGACAATAATAATAGTAATAAACAATTAAATTTTTTCAAATAATTTTTTTTATATTTTCAATACGTAAATAAAAACACTCTTAATATTCAAGATAATTCATTTTTATTTTCCTATAAAAAACCACCCTCCAAAAAAGTCATGAAAATAGGCATAAGTTACCAGACTACTACCTTAAGCCATGAGTTCATTTAAGATTTTCGCATTTGATATTTTAGTTATTTTGTTTGTTTAAGATACAAAAGTAAAATACTTACGAATAACGGCTAACACGAACAAATTTGGGGATTTTCGACATAGGCTCCTCAATTAGACATCTCCTTTTAAATTTCAATTTCATTTGATTTTTGCCTCAAATTCACGGAGCTTAACTTTTAATGAGGTTTAAAAAGAATCGTTTTAAAATCATTATATTATGTTTTTTTTTTTTGAATTACATCTCACTTTTCCTACTATTGATATTTTTCAATAGTTAATATATGAAAAAAAATAAATGTATAAATAAAAGAAGTGAGTAAGAAAATAAGTGAGTGAATAAATGAATAAGTTAATTAATAAGTGAAGGAATTTAAATGCATTAATCGCGAAAAATACGCAAGTGATTTAATAAATGAAAGAATAAGTAAATGAAATGAACTAAATGTCACTTTGCCCAGCGTGTATTTGAAACTTTGCATTGAACCTTTAAAATCCAAACATGCCTAACGTTATTGAATAAGTATTGTACTGGACTTTAGTGGATCGCAATTAATAATTAAAACGATAACTATTATAACTTTATCATTTTATAATAATAAGAAACAATTTTGATAAAGGACGAATATTACATATACTTCAGCTAAATATTGCATTGGGTGATAAGATGCATCCTTAACCCGTTATTGCCTAGCGTCCCTTTTTAGGGACGGTCCAAAAAATGGTCTGAATTTCCTCAAAATGAATATTTCAACCAAATAATAGTGTTCAATTAGCACCTTGATATTGTTTCAATTCATTATCAACAGATTGCAGCACATAACCATTGTAAAGTGTGTTCTGTAGCAGTTTTAATATGACCTTTAACAAAAATTACATTGTTCACAATCTCAAGAAAAAAAGTTATTCCCAGCTTCCCATTTTCTGTACGAGTAAATTCCTGATTTTATTTCTTCATATAAAATGTCTTTTTAAATATTACATCGTAGGCAGAAAAAAAAATTAGTAAAAAAAGTATATACCCTCTGGCGTCTATCGTAACTTTTAAGAGACGATTCTTTCCTTAATAAAAAAAATATTTTTTACATAATATTATTTTTCCCGTCCATTAAACACTGTTTGTAACCAGTATACGAAATATCTTTGAAAAAAAAAAAGTCAGGCATTAATGGGTTAAAACTATTTAACAATGAAAATTCTTTTTAAAGTCTTTTGAAACAATATTTTTAGTCGTTTCAAATAGTTAAAGCCCAAAAATATATTTTCAAAACGTCTGTCACAGGAGATGAAACCCCCGCTTCTTAAAACGAAAGATGCCAATGGAGATTTATAATAGAGCTAGATGGTTATTACGGATATGATGGATAAAGAGCATTTCTCTCCATTTTCTTTGACGTTATATTCAGGGAGGGATTTTTGACAGCATTACCGAAAATGTCAAAAGACAGCATTGATTAACTTTAAAGTACTTAAGATGATGGCCGGCGACAGCTAAGCTAGAATTACTTCAGCTTTATGAAACAGATTCTTTGCTTTGCTTCTACTACCATTTTGTAAGGGATTTAACCTATTTGTGCCCAGTGTCCTAAAAACAGGACGCTTGTTAGTTACTGCATACAAAAACCTGTAATGGGTATATCCTTTTACTAAAGCTGTTTTTCACAAGTTAAATAGTCCTTCTTGAGAAAACCAGTTAGAGCCACTATTTGAACATCAGAGTTTATTTATTGACAGATATTTTCAGACAAATCAGTCAAACAACGATCCAGTATGGGTAGCCGCAGAAAGTAAGTTTTTTTTTGCAAACTTATTTTTCATAAAATTAAACTATTTTGAAATGATTTGCTTAAAATCGGTCCGAGATGACTTCTGTAATGTTACTTTGCAAAAGTACAGTCAAGTATGGTCGTATTTTGCTCACATATCTGCAAAATATCCCATACACCTGACGTTAAATAACTTAATAAATATGGCAACGGTGAACTATTTGACGCCTAAAATGTATGTAAACCATTTCTAGTAAGAGTTTTAAGCAGATAAAGTTTGAAAAAAATTGTTAAAAAAAACTTGGGCATAAATGGGTTAAAGCACCGTTTTATGCAAGAAAGGTAAAAACTTTTTGTTACATTTTCTACAAAACTTCTGTCCCAATATAAAATAACTGTACTTTCATAAAACAAAAAAAAAAAAAAAAAAATCTTTCCACGAGTATCAATCGCTTTGCACTCACAATGAAATTTTTTAAATTTGATTCGTTTAGCTAAATTAATAGACATGGAAATGAAAAACGCTGATGTTTTTGAAAATAAATAATACAGATACGAAAAGTTTCAGTACACCGTAAAAAATAAATGTTGTTTTTACAGTATAAGAAAACCAACTTTATAGCAATAAATTGTAAAAATTTCAATCTTTACAGTAATAAACTAAAATTGCTACTTCTACAGTACTAAAGTGTAAAATTGCTATTTTTACAGTAATAAGATGTAAAACTACTAATTTAGCAGTTTATTACCGTGCACTTTACAGTTTTAAACTAGAACCTCTGCTGCCAGTATTATACTGTTGTTTTTACAGTATAATGCAGCAACATTTTACTGCAATAAACTGTAAAACTTCTAACTTTACAGTAAGAAGCAGTAAAATTACCAGTTTTACAGTTTATTACAGTGCATTTTCCGGTTTTAAATTGGAACTTCGGCTGCCAGTATTACTGTAAAAACAACAGTTCAATTTTTTGCAGTGTAGAATTTTGAATGTTTTAAAAATCTTGAAATCAGGAACACTCCCTAAAATTTAAATCTGGTACCGTAAAGTCGGGTTACTTGGACCCTAGGGGGTTACTTGAGCCCATTACAGTAAAATGATAAAATCTGGGTTTGGTACTTACTAGTTGAAGACTTGCACGTAGTTCCTCGTTTTTTCGCTAGGTAGAAGCACTCTGCAGCCTCTAACGCTAGTACCAAACAGAGATTTTAACATTTTACTATGGGCTCAAGTAACCCCCTTGTGGGTCCAAGTAACCCGACTTTACGGTAGTATAAATATTAAACAACAGAATGAATAAATTTGTCCTGTTGTCTTGAAACCTTCATTTTAAATTCTAAAGTATAATTTGGTGTATTTTTGAGCCTATCACTACCGACCCCAAGTATTATTACAACCGTTTTTTTGGATGGGATCGATTCTGATATATTTTTCTCGTTTTGTCTAATTCGCTCCTATGCGTCAACCGCTGCTTTAGAAGAAGTTTTAGCACTGATAAGTTGTAAAAGAATATTTCACTTTAAAAAATACCTATCTTTTTTCCAAATAACTGGAGTACTACAAAAAAAAAAAAAAAAAAAAAAAAAAAAAAAAAAAAAAAAAAACGTAGAAGATCAAATAAAGATTGTCAAAAACGTACCTGATGTCCCCTAATTCGTCACTATTAAAAAAATTACTTTCATTTTTGCGTCATAACTTTCTGTTATTAATCGCATTTATACAACTTTATTTCCCACGTATAAGAAGATTTGATTCCTTTAACTTTATTTTGTAACTAGAAAAGTTACTTTTCAAGAAAAAAGTATTCTGTTTTGTTTGCCAAACCTACTTTTAAAGTTTCAATCTTGTTTCGTATGGAAAAAGTTCTTCGAAATAGTAGAATATCCCTTCTTGCTTACGAATCATTCTTTTGTCAAAGAAAACTTTTGTTTCCCTATTATTAAATCTTCCTTCATTTTAACACAACATTAGTTTGAACACAAAGCTACCTTTTAAATAAAGTTTTGTTCATGCTTACGAAATTTAAGTTAGATAAATACTATTTTCTACTAACGAAATTTGCTTGCATAGTCACAAAAACTTTTTTCGCGAGGGATCGTCCACGAATGATATCACGCTTTAACAGGGGAGAGGGGTTTCGGGAAATTGGGACAGTTTGACAAGAGGGGGGGGGGAGGGCGCAAACAAGAAGTGAGACAATATCACACATATTCAGTTAGAATAAAACTCTTTTTAAAACTAATAATACGTTTTTCTCCACTGTAAGAAAAAAAAAAAGACGGTAGTACTAACTAGCAAAGATGGATTCAAGTTTATCGAAAAACATTCAAGCCTCCGCCAGGCCCTTAAAGTTTCGCCAAATATGTAAATAGTTGTATTTCAATTTTTATTTAAAAAATTATAAAATAAACTTTTTTTAATCGACCTCTTTGGAACATTTGAATGTAACCCATTTCACACTCCAAGGTCCCCCGTAATTACCACAGCTTCGTGGTTTAATCGGGATAGGGCCCCGAAGAGAGCTCAATTTTGAACCAGAACCTAGGGTCGAGCAAACCCTAGGCCCAGCACCCCCAGAGGTATCGTTTCACTTGGAGGACTTTGTGACCACGACATTTTTAACGCCTCCCAGCCACCATTAATCAAGACGGTGGATCTTTGATCGGCTGGGATCGAACCCGGGTCCCTCCAGACACGAGTCCGACGCCTTACCGATCGGGCCACCACGGCCCTGAATGTAACCCAAAGGGAAGGTGCACAATTAACTCCACTTAGGGCCAACATGCAATATTTCCATCTGCTACGGCTTACCGTTTTCGAATACGTACACACGTACGCACATACCTACATACATGCGTACGTACACATGTCACGAGAAAACTCGTCGTAATTAACTCATTGATTGTCAATATGGGTGTTTCGGTTGTTCATACGTTAGCATGTACGTATGCACGTGAGAACAGGTTGGAAAAAAAAAAAAAAACTCAACATTCATTCGGGGGTTATTGAAATGAAAATTTAGGATGAAATTTTAGTGAAATTTTTTTCGTGATTACAATACTTCCTTTACTATGTAAAAGGAAGTCAAAAATCCTGCCTAGTTAGAAAACCTTCTGCTCTGTTTAAATAAAGTTACTTCTGCACTTTTAACCCTACACTGCATGATTTTTTTTCTTTGAAAGAAATACAGTCGACGCTCGTTATAACGACCACACGTTATAAAGACCATCCTAATATAACGACCGGTGAGAAAACCCCCAACTGTATCCCAATATACTCTATGTTCTACCTCTTATAGCGACCACTCGTTATAAAGACCGTTTTCTGTAGGACGGAGACGGTCGTTATATCGAGCGTCGACTGTATCTATGTTTTTTAGTGTAATAAGAAAACATTGTAAACATTTAAAAAAAAATAATTCTGAGGATTGATGTTTATATTTGCTTTAAAAATACCTAATACTTGCTTTTTATGCTTCAGTTGCCTCATGCATGGCCACAAGGAAAAATAGTCCATGTAGCCAAATAGCAACGCTACGCAGTGTAGGGTTAAAGAATTTTCAAACCATCGACTGAAATTTTTGGAGCATTCCAAGAAAAATGTTTCCTTTTTCTGCCTGAAATATTTTAGCGCCTAATGCCAACGAAACGCTTTCATTCAGTCCCAGAAAGTCAATTCAAACCTTCTTTTCACAAATGAGTAACTGCAACCCGAGAGGAGCAGTAGCATCGAAAAAAAAAACCTCCGATGGAATATGCATTAGCAAACACAAAAATAGAATAGGTGAAGTTCCTCCGAAAAATTCGAAGAATGTGAGATGTGTTCCGAAAATGGCGATGGGTTTTGTAGAGAGACGTGACAGGAAAAGCTGGCCTTCCAAAAATATGAGCACCAATATGTAGCACTATTTTCAATGCAAGTAGAGCAAAGTGGGTTTGCATGAATAACGTATGTTTCATATTCCTCAAAATAGAAGATGGATGTGCATTTCGTTCCAATAGTTTCATTTTGAATAATATTTGAGCGAATGAGAATTTTTAAAATAAAACATATGGTTGTCTAAACTGTAACAATAGTAGCACATCTCAAAAAAAAAAAAAAAAAAAAAAAAAAAAAAAAAAAGTTTTTGTTTAAGTTCTTTAAATGTAATTTATTTATTTATATTTTGTACTAGGGTAGACCGGGCACGTTTACACGGATTTTTTCAGTGAATTGTTTATTTTTTTGTGTTTCATTGCAGGAAAATTTTGACGTTGTTGTCTTTTCAGCAACTAACAGTACCCGCACGGCGATGCTATAAATGCAAAGGAAGTCAACTGAATAAATTTAAATTCACTCCAACCGTCTAAAATAAAATTATTATATTCTTTAATTTACATGTGCCTTACAACTTTTTAAGTAAGGGGTCTAGTTGTGCACCTCCCTTGTAGTTGCATTTGCATGATCCCAAGGGGGTGTTTCACCTCCTTTTTGGGGTAAATCTGTTAATTTCAATGCTGAGTCCAGCACCTCCAGAGGTATGGATTCACTTTGAGGACTTTGTGACCTCGATCAATATTTAATGAAGACTGTGCAATGTGCATCTTTGATCGGCAAAGAATCGAACCTGGGCCCTCCGGTTACGAGTCCAACGGTTTACTGATCGGGTCATCACGGAAGATGATCTGTCTTTTAGTCCAAGGATTTTCAGAAGCCTACCTCCACGTGGTACTCCTCGGGCAACGTTGTGGATATATATATATATATATATATATATATATATACAGGGTGTCCACTCCAATCGTGGACCAATAGCTAATTTATAAACCGTTAGAGATAAGCATATAGTTTATTTAGGAAAAAATCTCCAAATTTTGAAAGGAATTTTGGGTCTATTCAATGTTTTTCAAAAAATCAAATTTTGAAAGAGTTACGAAATTTAAATTTTTATACAGCCCTCCAGTCCTATCATTCATGTTTAGTAAAACATTCTTGACACTGTAACGTTTAAAACTAAAAAAAAATCACTGTTCTACGACAAAAATTGACCGAGTTATGACGTTTTGAAAAATCAAGATTTTGCATTATTTCATGACGTCATCGAGAGATCACTTAAGGGACCGTATGCGAAATCCTTCAAAATCTTGATTTTTCAAAACGTCATAACTCGGTCAATTTTTGTTTAGTTTTAAAAGTTACAGTGTCAAGAAAGTTTTACTAAATATGATTGATAGGACTGGGGGGCTGTATAAAAATTTAAATTTCGTAACTCTTTCAAAATTTGATTTTTTGAAAAACATTGAATAGACCCAAAATTCCTTTCATAATTTGGAGATTTTTTCCTAAATGAACTATATGCTTATCTCTAACGGTTTAGAAATTAGCTATTGGTCCACGATTGGAGTGGACACCCTGTATATATATATATATATATATATATATATATATATATATATATATATATATATATATATATTTATATATATATGTGTGTGTGTGTGTGCGTACCCACAGTGGCTAAACGGTTTCTGACTAGTTAAGAATCTATCTTGCAATATTCTGATCCTTGAATGACCAGTTAAAACATACAACAAACGTAATCAAAACGTCTTCCAATAAACAAAAAAAAAAAAAAAAAAAAAAACTTCACATTTTAAATATGTTTTTACTCTCAGCAGACGTATTAACAGCAAGAAAATCCGTGAACTCGACAACATTTTCTGCAAGGCAATAACATGAAGGAAGCCACTGCTTCTAATATCCTGTGTTTTGAATCCCGATGTTTGTAGATAACGGGCGCATAAAAAATCGAGTTTCTCCAATATAATTCCATATAATAGTCCGTCGAGTTAGTGCAAAAATATTTCACTTCCGGATACCAGTCTAAAATTTTATGTGGAGCTTATATTCACATAGGAGGACAAAAAAACGCCGGGAGACACTTGATCGGAGGTCAAGGTCATTCTGTGATGACGTCATCAAAATGGCCGCTTTTACAGGTAAATACGTTCGTTTAACTGCTTAAAACTCCATCATAGATTCAAATATTGCAAAACTCAAATATATCATCTGAAAGCTCTTTAAAAGAGCTATTTAGAAATATTTAATTTTTCTTTCTGAGGTCAAGGTCTCACCTGTAATGACGTCATCAAAATGGCCGCTTTTACAGGTAAATACGTTTGTTTAACTCCCCCTAAAACTCCATCATAGATTTAAATATTTCAAAACTCAACTATATCATCTGAAAGCGCTTTAAAAGATCTATTTAGAAAATATTTAATTTTTCTTACTGAGGTCAAGGGCTCACCTGTGATGACGTCATCAAAATGGCCGCTTTTACAGGTAAATACGTTCGTTTAACTGCTTAAAACTCCATCATAGATTGAAATATTGCAAAACTCAAATATATCATCTGAAAGCTCTTTAAAAGAGCTATTTAGAAAGATTTAATTTTTCTTTCTGAGGTCAAGGTCCCACCTGTAATGACGTCATCAAAATGGCCGCTTTTACAGGTAAATACGTTTGTTTAACTCCCCTAAAACTCCATCATAGATTTAAATATTTCAAAACTCAACTATATCATCTGAAAGCTCTTTAAAAGAGCTATTTAGAAAGATTTAATTTTTCTTTCTGAGGTCAAGGGCCCACCTGTGATGACGTCATCAAAATGGCCGCTTTTACAGGTAAATACGTTTGTTTAACTCCCCCTAAAACTCCATCATAGATTTAAATATTTCAAAACTCAACTATATCATCTGAAAGCGCTTTAAAAGATCTATTTAGAAAATATTTAATTTTTCTTACTGAGGTCAAGGGCCCACCTGTGATGACGTCATCAAAATGGCCGCTTTTACAGGTAAATACGTTCGTTTAACTGCTTAAAACTCCATCATAGATTGAAATATTGCAAAACTCAAATATATCATCTGAAAGCTCTTTAAAAGAGCTATTTAGAAAGATTTAATTTTTCTTTCTAAGGTCAAGGGCCCACCTGTGATGACGTCATCAAAATGGCCGCTTTTACAGGTAAATACGTTTGTTTAACTCCCCCTAAAACTCCATCATAGGTTCAAATATTGCAAAACTCAAATATATCATCTGAAAGCTCTTTAAAAGAGCTATTTAGAAAGATTTAATTTTTCTTTCTAAGGTCAAGGGCCCACCTGTGATGACGTCATCAAAATGGCCGCTTTTACAGGTAAATACGTTTGTTATACATTTTCAATTTAAAATTGTTATAACTTTTCAACTATTTGTCTTAGAAAATAAAACCAAGCACTATAAAATAGCTCTTTTAAAGCGCTTTCGGATGATATATTTCAGTTTTGCAATATTTAAATCTATGATGGAGTTTTAAACAGTTACATGAGCGCATTTACCTGTAAAAGCGGCCATTTTGATGACGTCATCACAGGTGGGCCCTTGACCTCAGAAAGAAAAACTAAATCTTTCTAAATAGCTCTTTTAAAGAGCTTTCAGATGATATAGTTGAGTTTTGAAATATTTAAATCTATGATGGAGTTTTAGGGGAGTTAAACAAACGTATTTACCTGTAAAAGCGGCCATCTTGATGACGTCATCACGGGAGTTCAGTATCCCTGATCAAGTGTCTCCCGGCGGTTTTTTGTTTCTATATATGTACATAAGCTCTGTACCAAATTTCACGCTGGTATCCGGAAGTGAAATATTTCGGCTGTTTTTGTCGCTAACTCCACAGACTATAATAATTTTATTTCTTCTTAAGAAGTTGGGTCGTACCATCTATAAAAATAGTAATAAAACTGCGATAGGTACAACAACATAAATGAAAATAATTAAAAAAAAATTCTGACCTCAAATACATTTCATGATAAAGTTCAACATATGAAAGAATAGCAAAACACATTATTTTTAAAAGGTTAAGTATTTTTTACTAGCACTAGTAGCGTTCTTTCTCAAAAGTTTGTAAAAAATGGATACTTTCCAATCGGTATTACTGCAAACAATATCGCTAAGTTGACAAAAGCGGAGCAATTTTCTCAAGTTGCAGCACTTTTAATTCCAAATACGCATATAAAGTATATTCCAGCAAAAGATATACACATAGATACAAAGCATTTGCATCAGCACTGAAAAACTGTTTTGCCTATTCCAAACATCAAATCTGCTCATTTTGTCAAATTAGTTGGACGCAGTCAAGTTCAAATTGGTGACAAATCACGTGATAACAAATTAACCTTTCACTGCACGATTTTTTTATATTTTCATGAAAATAATCATTTGTTACCTTTTAAATAGCCCTGAGTTCAGGAAAAATGAAGAAAAAAAATTAATCTTAAAAATGTGCACCAAAAATTGTTTTAATTGTTTGTTCTATATATGGCGCAAAGCACATAGCATATGCTTTGTATACCGATAAGTGACATAATCTACAATGAGTTTTGTGCCATAAGTGGTATAAACAAATTTTCCACTAAGTGTATTTAAACATTATTAGAACAAAGGAAATAATGACTAAGCACACTTCTAACGGAAATGCAGACACTCTTTCTTTCAAAAGCAAGAACTGTAATACCTAGACTAGTGCAACTAACTAGTGCATAAACATCGCACTAAACTGTTATAGCAATGTTCCAGAAGGGACACAAAGCTCAGTTTAACTGCATTTAAAAACCATAGGAATATATGAGGGTTTATTTGGTTTTTGCCAGATCTGGCACACCGTGCAGTGAAGGGTTAAGAACTGTACCAATATTTTCTAAGTCAGAATTTGATAATTCTGAGATTGAAGAATGTGCAGATCCTGATACAGTAAACATCAATGACTGGGTTGTGGTAACGCATGATGCCAAGCTTTGTCTTGGATGTATCAACAAAAAAATTGCAAATTACATTGTAGTATCAGTCATGCATACTTCTAAAGGCCATTTTAAACGGCCAAGAACTGAGAACAAAATATTTCACAAATTACGGGACATTATTAAACGTATTCGTCCTCCGATCCCTACAGGAAAAAGGGGACAGTTTAAATTTGATGATCCCTTTTAAATGTTAAAAAAATAATATGTGTGACCTAGGATAAAAGTTAAGCTATTTTTCTTTCTTAAAACTAATCATTGACATGTATTTACATTTAAGAACAACGGTTTAGGTTCAATTCGAACAGTTTACGTCCGACACAGCAAATTTACATCCGACACCAAGGTAAAAGTATTTCCAAATAAATTTTATTCAAAACAATATCATTTAAAAACTGTAAAATATGCTTCAATCATAAGTACACTATCGATCTTAGCTGTTTTTAAAATTAAAATGTAAGCCAATTCGCAGAGTTTCAGTAAATTTTAAGTGAATCTCCAATTTTACTATTTGTGCGCTTACGTCCGACACCAACTCTTTAAATCTTCTTAATTTCTACTTTAGAGATCTATTTTAAAAAACTAACATGACTTTTTATTCATTATGATGTAGCGAGTATTTTGAATACCAACTTAATCATTTCTATTCAGTTTACATATGGGTAAATGGAACTAAAACTTAAAAATATTTCTTCATTGTTTACGTCCGACACCATGGAATTGCCCCATGTTAGATCAATATAACTAACCAACACGTAAGTAATTTCAACAAAATGAGAACCTATGCGGTAAAATCCTTCATGTTTCCAAGAAAAAAGTCAAGCAAATTTTCCATCCACATACAGGACCGTCATTTCGAATTTTTCCAGTGGGGGGAGGGCAAAGGGTGTGCCCTCCCCTCCTGGACACAATGTAAAGTTACCAAAAAATAGCAAAAACACGCTTAATTACATGTAAATACATTGATTTTCCAAAGTCGGGAGGCTAGAATCCCGAAACGACGAACCTGTCCACGTAATTGCATTTAGACGAATTTTCATGGATTGTTATAAACTGGATATTTAACGAAAGAAAAAGTCCCTTCTTCAAAATTCTTTCGCAAAAATCGAAAGTACTAGTAGTAATTTAAACCACCAACCACTTTTCCACCAAACGAAATATCACCCGAAAAGCCCCCCCAGGACATTCGCATTTTGCAACATGCGCTTATTTGCATTGGAAATCACGACTTGGTAACGTTCTGAAGGTTAAAGTCTCATCTGAAAAACACTCTCGAGTTTAAACATCAGAACTTTTTACCCGTGTAGTACATTACAATTTACACTTGTTCAAAATTGGTCAACAAAATAAAATGAGGTAGGATAGAGCATGATAAATAACATGTTGGATTAATACAAACAATCATCAGATTAATCATTTCAACAAAAACAGAACTTATGTGAAAAAATTCTTGAAGTTTCCGTGAGGAAATCCAAGAAAAATTTTCATCCATTTTTATGCATTTAAATGAATTTTCATGGATAGCAATAAGCTGAATCTTAAACACAAGAAAAAAGTTCACTTCTTCCCAAAAGTCGAAAGTACTAGTAATAATTTAAACCACCAACCACTTTTCCACCAAACGAAATATCACCCGAAAAGCCCCTCAGGAGATCCACATTTTGCAACATGCGCTTATTTGCATTGGAAATCACGACTTGGCAATGTTTGATCACGTATTGATCAGACGAAACTCAATGTCATTTAAGCGAATGCTGATCTCCAATAATAAAATATGCAATAAGTTTGCGGCGCCGGGGGCCAGAAGCGGGTAATTACGTTTAGTATAGGGGCCCAATCTGCCAATACGACGCCAAGTTTAACAATTACCGAGGGGCATTGAATAAAATGATTTGCATTTGTAAACTCGTGTATCTGGGAGTGGTGTGTGGAATCTTTGCTACATATTTCAAACACATTGCAGGCGTCGCTGTGCAAAGTGTGTTGAATTGAAACTTTTACATTCATTCAGTGCTTTTCGCATAATGTTTGAAAAGTAAGACTTAACTAGATTTGTTTATTTTTTAACCTCAGTGAACTTGTCAGTACTAGTAAAAGTTTTAAAACATGTGGTTCATGTAATTTATACTAATTTCTAATTTGAGATTCATATAGTAGAGGGACAAAAAAAAAAAAAACCTTTTTACTCACACATGGTAAAACTAAAGAGAAAGAAAGAAAGAAAACACACACACACACAACAATGAAATTAATAAATACCTTTGTGTAGAGAAAATTACAACGATAAGGAGGCAAAAATAAGCAGGGATACTGCAGACACGTGTTTCGGCGTTACAAGGAACGCCTTTATCAATGCAAAAAAGTTGTGAGCTTATGGATGCACAGACATCCGACAAAAGCCTTTTGTCGGATGTCTGTGCATTCATAAGCTCAAAATTTTTTTGTATGGAAAAAGGCGTTCCTTGTGACGCCGAAACACGTGTCTGCAGTATCCCTGCTTATTTGTGCATCCTTTTCGTTGTAATTTTTTCTACATCAGTAGCACAACGGTATTTGTAAACTTTAAATACCTTTGTGTTTAAAAAATAAAGCAAATAACGCTTCTTTTCGCAGCGCAAGTGTGCATGAATACAGCAGACATGTGTTTCGGAGTTACAATTAAAACCTTCCCTGTAGCGCCGAAACACGGGTTATGCAGTGTTCCTGCACATTTGTGATGCTAAATGTTGTGTTAAGGCCCGGTTTCCTAGGAGTGAAATCGTCGATCTCTGGCGAGGCGACAGACGCCGCCGCCTTCTGCGCATGCGCCTGAACCGCAGATTGACGTCGCTTCACCCCACGCTCCAATCAAACTGGTTCTGATTCCAGCGTGCTTCGCGCCCGACGTCGGCGACGATTCTAGGAAACCAAGCCTTTAGCTGTCTTTACACAATGACTTTTAACATCTTAAATGAATGTTACCTCATTTGGAATGCATCAACTAGTTGACTGAGCTCGATTCAACATTAAAAATGAACTGCTGAATCTGTAGTAGATCTTTGTGCACAAATATAACTCAATAAAATACAACGTAGTTAAACTCACAAATGCGCAGGAATTTTGCAGAGCCGCAATACTCTGCCTTCTGAATCCACAAAAGAAAAAATAAACAAATAAATTATTGAGAAAGTTATACTATACTTCGCAGCAACTTAACTTGTCAGTGACGTCACTACGGGCGGAGCCAATAAGAGCTCACAAGCAGTCAGCGGTCTCCTCTAATTCGCCAAGTAGGCTGTGACGTTTTATCTAGCTCGTTTTTCATAGGCTAACGTCACGCTGTTGGCTCCGCCCGTAGTGACGTCACTGCCAAGTTAAACTGCTGCGAAGTATAGACAGCAACATCACGTCGCGTGGAGCTAATAAGAGTTCACAAGCAGTTAGCGAGCTCCTCTAATTCGCCAAGTAGGCTGTGACGTTTTCTCTAGCTCGTTTTTCATTGGCTGACATCACGGTGACGTCACGACGTCAGTGTCAAAAAACCTTACATTGTAGCATAGAAGTCTTTTAATGAAAGCAAATGAACTGTGTTTGATTGAAATTTGTTTTTTTCTGTCGTTATTTTATCAAAACTATGTTTTCGCTGTTTTTAGTTATGTAAACAGCTGTTAAAAAAATCTCTGTTCGTTTGAAACAGTTTATAATATTTCTGCGATAAAAACCTCTAAAAGCTAATGTACGTGCATTGTGTGGTTTTTAAACAATGATCCATTAAAGCTAGGTGGCGAAAACCACGTTTTTCAGCGGAAATTTTCAAAGATTTAGCTATAAAACACATTTTCAGTGAATTAGATCCAGTTTTGGAAGGTCACATCATTTTATGGTATCTAACGAAGAGTTAGACACAAAAAGTTCTTTTAATGATGCAAAAGAGAATACACTGAAAGTGTTGAAGAAATGGTAATTTTCTGCCGGAAACTGACTTTTTTATTTTAAAGAAAACATTGCATTTTTTTTGCCAAATTAACTAGTCAAAATGCATTATTTAGGTCAAAATAATTAATTATGATAAATTTTAGAAATGCGCAATGAATATTGACGAATGAAATTTATACTTCCTACTTGAACTAATCAAAAATTAAAGCTAGAAAAAGTATGCAAAACCTTGAACTTTTCTTCTTTGACATTGTATTCTTTTGCTCAACTGAATTTTCTATTTTATGCTCAAATATTTTAAAATAAAGTTTCATTGGTTGGATATTCCCTTTAGTGAAAATCTATACCACAAACTTAAAACTTTTTTTATCTTACAGGAAGAGTTTTAGGATTTATAAAAAGAAATAATACGTTCATTTTTGAATTCCTGGAATTTTCCAAAACACTTAAGTTAGCGAAATTCCACAAATTATTTTCTTATATTCTTAAGCAAAGATAAGTTAATTAAAAACGCATTTCGTAAAAATTATTCGCATTTTTGTGTTCGATTAATGAAAGGATTAGCTGTTAAAAATTATTGAAATTTAATGCCTTCACGCTAACTTCTCTGTTACGAACAAATAACTTTTGAAGATTCTTGAGTATATTGTAAAAAATTATAAAATATTGGCTTTTGGTCAAGAAAAGTAATAGAATAAATCATATTTTGAGTCAGTGGTGCTCATGGTTTCTTTAAAATCTTTAGATTTATAGTTTGCAGTAAGAATAAAATTTGCAGATGTTTAGGAAGCTTTCAAAATAATGGACATTTAAACTGAAAGCTTTTAGTCAAGCAAGTGGTGAATCTTGAAAACATTTATTACTTATAGTATTACAGTTTATACAGATGAATTATATTTAAAACCTATAAAAAGGCTTTGCTTTTCAATACACTGGTTGTTTTTTTAGAAAATGACGACTTATCAATGCCCGGAATGTGACGATTGTTTTATCTCCTTTCCATTCAAGTAAATATGGAATTTTCGAAGTTTTTGAGTTTATTATAACCCGTGCAAAGAGAGGAGGCGCATGAAAGAAACATTAATTTCCCACTCTCCGTACTTTTTTCTGTATGGTTGTCATAGTTACGGCGCTGTGGACGTTTTTCCCACTCAGCTTTTGCAGCAATGGTTAAATGCAAACAATTAAAATGGCTTTGTGCGAAAATTATTATTCAATCAACGTGAATAAAATATTTTTTGAAGCACTAAAATAACATGTTCACATGATGGCAGGGGCGGCAAATAAAGGGGGCAAGAGGGGGCGGTCGCAACCCCCAAATATTTTTCGCAGAATGTTAAAAGCTGGTAAATTCAAATTAGGTATAACACAAATCAATGATCACGTTCAAAAGGAACTAAAATATCTTGTTCATTTTCAATAAAAATTGATAAAGCTCATCCTCAAACATATTCTTAATGATGATGATTATTTCTAATAAGAAAGGAATCTGAAGAAAATGTTCTGAAACAAGTATAACGGGACAAGAAAAGATTTTCAACTTTGGCTGTTTGGAAAATAGCACAAGACGCTGGGAATCAATGAAAAAAAAAAACTCTTCTTTTTGACTCCAAACATTGCAGATTATAACTTGATTGAAAGTTAAAAACTAATTACTAATCAAAACATTTTGTGTGATAACTAATTACAAAATAATTTTTCGCTTTGGTGATAAAAATTAAAATTGTTTCGTAACTTCAATTTTTCTAAATATTAAATCCATTTTAAGATGTTTTTCTTTTCACCAATATGTATTGTTACAAATCTTGTAAATAGTTGTTGTTTTTCCTGCCTTGCATCATATTCACTAGTTTTGGTTTTATCTGGCGACATGTTGCAAAAGTATCTGAAGATATCACTTTTATCATTTGTATACCGGCCCTCTAACACTTTGTAGTTTTTACACTTGCCCTAACTTTAATAAGCGTGAAGACATTTTCGCGTGGTTTTTCTTTTTATCACTAGAATTTTTGAATGGATTATGTAAGTTTGTGAATGAACGAACACTCCGGATTTTGCTAGAATATTGTGGACATTTCTTTCCGTGTATAAATAGCCTTGAACACAGTTTTTAGTCAGTTTTTCTCAGATGGGATTTCTGAGATGCTCGTTTTCGTTCGCTTGGGCGAATGGTTGTTTTGCTTTTGTAATTGCTTAATTACTGTTCACGTTAGATACGTGGTGCTGAGTTACTGTTGAGAGTACAGTGTACTGTTTTGCTACCTAATTGCTGGATGTTTAGCAATTGTTTCCTGCTCCTATTGTAAATAAGTGTACATACTTGTAAATAAATTTATAGTTATTTCCTCAAGATCGGAATGATCATTTAAGAAAGTTGAAGGTGCTACGGACTCGTTACAGTATTTTGTTCCATACTGAGGTACTTCATATTTAAGCAACTCGCCCCCTCAAGCGAAATGCTGCCCCTGCATGATTGCAGGTCTACCTAAAACAATCTATTTAGCACTAGACTAGTTAGAAAACGTTTAGAAGTAAAAGCGCAAGCCTCATTCGATAAACATAAAACAAATGAAATGCCTCAACTGCAGTGCATAAAAAAAAAGAGTGGAGCTGTTTTCTTTCATTCGGTTTCCATGGAGACGACGCAAAATTTCTAAACTTGATACGCTTATTTTGAAGTAACAGAGTATAAATGTAGTTTAATGTGTTTTTCTTTGTCAATAAAGACTTTTTCAATTATTTTTAGTGTTGTAGTCCTTTTTTGACGTTTTTCAGAGTTGACATTATTAGTGACATCTGTCTCTAAAGAAGCCAGGGTGTAAAAAAATCAATGATTTTTTTGATTTAAATCAGATTTTTTTGATTTAAATCGGATTTTTTTTAATTTTTTTTTTTAAATTAGAAACTTCAGTTATGAATTAATTTTTATTTATGAACAACTTACCTTGAAGTTTTTAAAAATACAAAAACACCTTTGAAGTAAAGCTTCAGAAGTAAGAAACCCAGAAAAAAGTGTTAGGAGCCAATCTGAAAATAATCCTGTCTACTAGGAAGCTCAACCCAATCCTCACTTCATTCAGCCCCCCCTCTTTATTTTGCTTTGTAAATCTGGAATATGTTCCAGTTCAGCCACTAATAAAGACTACCTCCCCCCCGCCCCCAGTTGCTAATGCCAGGCATAGAAAATTCATCTTCTGTTTGGTTGTTTTTGTTTCTTCTTTTCACTGAAAGTATATCACACACATTCTACCATGTCCCTCCCCCCTCAATTCACTCTTTGCAACACCTTCTCTGCACCTGCATGTATTTTTTTATTTTACATATTAGACAACAAAAAGCACTATTTGTGCATACATATTATTTGGACTGCAACCTTCCACCATCTGTGGAGGGGGGATGAGTAGGATTACTTTTCGATTTATGAGATGGAAATCAAAGCTCAAAAAGAAAATGATAAAAATAATGAAATTGGGATTGTCCAAGAGAATTTTTAAGGATTAAAATAAAAAGTGATTTAAATCAATGATTTTTTTTTTAAAATCAATTGATTTAAATCGCGATTTAAATCACTGATTTAAATCAATTGATTTAAATCATTGACACCCTGAAAGAAGCCCATCAGCCATTTTTTGTTAAACTAGTAGCAAACAGATGGAATGATTAAAAAAAAAATGAGCCATTTGCCGAAAGCACAAAATTTGGAACCAACTGAATTATAAATGAGCGAGCTACTAGCCCCTAAACCTTAGGTCAGCCCTATTAGGCGCAATTATTTTATATCTGCAGAGAAAATGGCTGAATCTGAAGAGATTACCTTGATTTGTAGCCATTGTTTGTAGATTTCTCTTTTAAAGAGGATTAGTTGTAACTTCCAGGTAAGATTATACGAATTTTACTTTATGTACGTTTAAATCCTTGAAACGTTGAGTTAAGACGCAGTTTCTGGAAGATTATTTATTTATCTTTAACCACATTTACTCTGAAGAAAATAAATACCTTTGTGCGATTGATGTGAAGTTTAAATCCAACGTTAAAGAAGCACAAATATACAAGTATACTGCAGGGTATATACAGGTATACAACAGTATACCTGTATATTTATATTTGCATCTTTAACGTTGGATTTAAACTTCACACATTTACTCTCTTTCTCTATTTAACTCTCTCTCTCTCATTCACTCTAATAAATTGAAGATATTAATAATTTTGTGCCGTGCAAATGGTGACTTTATGCATGTTCACAAGGTGACGTCTTTAAAAACCAGGGGTGCACACGGGGGGGGGGGGATTATAGCACAAGTGGCGCCATCAAAATGGGGGGGGGGGATTTTTTAAAACTATTTTTTCTTTTTTTTTTTCAATTTAAAGTATTTATTGATTTTTTAATAAAAAATATTCATTAATTTATTTTTTAATTTAAATTATTTTTTATTTTTTTTATTATTTATTTATTTATTTTGTGCGTGTGCATGGAATGTCTGGAAAGGAAAAAAGGCGATTCCACTCTGCGCATAATTGGTACTTTTAAAAAAATTATAATATATAAAAAAAATAATAGTTATAATTAAAAAAAATAAAAATAAATGAAGGGTCAGGGGGAAAAACCACGGTAGTCACATTTGATTCATTTTGAGAAAAACGAAATTTAAACTTTACGAACTCATAAACTTCCCCAGTATACTTGTTCTAAAATGACAATAATACATGGACTGCAGTGTTTTTTCACGAATATTGCATATACTAAACGAAATTCCACTTATTTTTCTAACAGGTGGTAGCATCAGTTTAAATTCAACAAAAAGTGGACTACCGTGGTTTTTCCCCCTGACCCTTCAAATACTATTTACAAAAATAAATAAAATAAAAAAGAGGGGTAAAAAAAAGAAGAAGAAGGTTGTAAAAATTTTTTTTTGGTGGGGGGGAGGGGGGGAATACGCACCATTGAGCTTGGGGGGATGGGCACCCCTGTTAAAAACTGTATGCAAACTTACGTAGTAAGGTAGTTTTCGGTTATTTACTGCTTAATATTGCTTTTTTATTATCGCACATAGTTCTGGTATACTTTTTTCTTATATTCCTTAAACAATAGCAGTCATCGCAGGGCGGGATCAAAATAATGTTTATTGTAATTTTTGCAATGAATTTTTTTCTTTAAGTTAACATTACATTATTGATGTAACTTATTGCATAAAAGTAAAATTAGTTCGCCGATCTTTTTTTTACGTGTTAAAAGTGATTTCAACACATGGCCAGATTTGAAGTACAATGCTCCAAAAGTGGTCCATAAGGTAAAAGTTTTAAACTCTGCGACAAAATTATTGACAATTTATGTTCAAAACCAATGCAATTAATATGTGTTACAGATAAGTAACATATATCAATTGCATAAAGATAAAAAATTCCGCCAAATACACCGAACGGTAAAATTAGAAAATTCATCAAAGCCTTATGCTCACGTATCTTTCTGACAAATGAGTTCAAAACTATAGAAAAAAGTAAATAAAACATGATTTAGAAGATCATGATAGTACTGTTCGTTTTTGAACTCCACGCCTGTCCGCCACGAACGGTTCCATTTGAGAAAGGGGTGATAGGTTAGGAAGGCGTCCTTCCCGCTGCTTTCAGTTTTTGTTCGCTTGTTGCTCACTTGTTGAATGTTAACTTGCATTTTTCCCCTACTTTGAGAAATTCAGAAAATATACTTGACGCATGCGCAAATTCGGGGAAAATAGAGAGTTAAAAAAATAAATAGAAGCTCTCCAACCGAGGGAAGCAACAACCTTCATCCACAACAAAAGTTTTAGTCATGTGACTTTGGCGATGTTCTTTCAGCTGGGAATACGATTCAAAAGGAAATTCGTCGCCTCGGATAACAAATTCAAGAAAACTCGCCAAATATGGAAAACCTTATCGCCTCACGTGATACATAAACTACCCCCTTCCTCCCCACTGAATGTATTGCAATGCTTTTTCTACCCATTATTACACCTCTTTGGATGCAATTTCTCTTGCAGGAAACCACGCTTTCGATTGGCTGCAATGCTCACACTCAATAAGTCATGACAAGAGGATGAAAGACTTTTATAAACAGCTATAGCTCTTCCTGGCATCTGCCAGAAGGTTACTATTGTTATGTAATGTATAGAGATATGTTGCAGAACGATATTTATTAATTTATTTTGATATATCACGCAATAAAAATGCAAATTTAGAATCTGACTAGACTATACGAAGCACACTGAAGCTCCTATCTTTCACGGATCATATATTTATGAAAAGATAAGCAAGAAGTTTGCAATACACCGCCAACTCGACCATTTCGATCCATGGACAGCTGTTTCGAGCTTATTCTGCTCTCATCAGCATGGAATACGAAATTAGTCGAGTTGGAGGCAAAAATCCTCTTATATAGCAAACAGAGCCAAAAAAACTGGTAGCTAATGTGAAATTAGACTAAGTGCGGTCGCTCGCTGGTACAGTCGACGCTCGTTATAACGACCACTCGTTATAAAGACTATCCAATACAACGACTTGTGGGAAAAACCCAACTTCATCCCAATATACTCTATTTTCTACCTCTTACAGCGTCCACTCGTTACAAAGACCTTTTTCTGGGGGACGGAGATGGTCGTTATATCGAGCGTCGACTGTATTTCTAATTTCACATTAGCTACCAGTTTTTTTGGCTCTCTTTGCTATATAAGAGGATTTATGCCTCCAACTCGACTAATTTCGTATTCCATGCTGATGAGAGCAGAATAAGCTCGAAACAGCTGTCCATGGATCGAAATGGTCGAGTTGGCGGTGTATTGCATGTTTCTGCCTTAGCCCTTGCTTAGGGGCGGTTAGTCGCTGCTTTAAGCAAGAACTTATCTAAAATATGCAGTGTTACTGCAAATGATTCATTCGATTTCGAAACACTATATTTTCAAAATTATTCATTTCACGTACAACGGTGAGGAATATATGAAAATAACCACACATTCATCAAGATTTGGAATTGAGGTGCTGAAACGAGTGCAGTATTTTTTGAATGACGACATAACAAGAAAAGCGGGGTTTTTGTGTGTGTTATGGCCTGGTAAAGTCCAATGTCGTTTTGGTAAAATCATCACTGCAGCATGGATGTTATTCTTGAGGGTTTTTTTTTTTCATTATTTTTTTTAACGCTTTTGATTGTGAAGGTACATAACGAAAGTCAATAATCTACTTATATTAAAAACTGAGTATCTTTCTAACTATCTTTCTTTCTAACTATCTTTCTATCTTTCTTTCTATGTCATGCTTCTTTCTCTTGAACGCCAATGAACTGAAAGTCGAACCAGGTACCGATAGGTAGGTAATTTTTCAGGCTTCATTAGTTTCAATTTATATCATTATACGATTTTAATTAACGAATATATCAATTAATAAGTAGTCAAATTTAAAGCGATTAAGCCTGATAAATGATTAAATATGAAATCCATTGTTGCAAAACGTGGTTGCTATGGAACAGTAATAACAATGATAATGAGAATTTTGAATGAAGACTTAACTAAATCAAACACGAAACTATTAGCGGGCCCCTTACGTAGTATTTTTATCGCTAGCTACTTGTAATATTTTGAAACATTCATTTGTTGAAAAGCCATCTACTTGTATTAAAAACTCAGTATTTATGTGTGCTTCTTTCCCTTGAGCGAGCAGAACTTGCTGTAACTTTCCTCACCATTTTGAAGACGCGAAGCATCTCAATAAGTCGAATGATTTTTTTGATGTAGGAAAAAAGTGAAGGCGTGAAGCTCCTGCTAGCGAAACGCCTTGGCGGCGAGCATTTTTTTGAAACACTCTTTACTACTTTAAAGGCGCGAAGCTTCCTCGCAGCTAGCCACGCAGCTGGCCACGCAGCTAGCCTGCTTGGGCATTAGTGGGCCACGAACGTAGTATGTCTTAAAATCTTATGAAAACTGAATTATATCAAATAATATCACATCAGAATGAGGTAAAAGTTGGGTGGCGGGGAGACATTATGCATCAACATGCCGCAGGAAGCCAATCTAGCTGCCCTGGCAGCTATTATTGCAAGAACGGATGAACATCACGCACATTGTAACACACACATGAAACACTTTTCTTGTTTTGTCGCCGTATTAAAAGTACTTTACTTGTATTGTCACCTGGTTTACGTAATCACAAATCTTGTTGAGTTTGTGGTTATTCTTATATATTTATCATTGTTGTACGTGCAATACTTTTCTTTCCGTAGTCAAGCCTTTCATTTGAGGGATCAGGGGAAGGATGTAATTGCCCCTAGTTATTATGGGATAAAATTAAATTTCCCAGTAGGCGCTCTTGTTAAAATTTTTTCTGAACGGTTCATCATTGAACGAAAAATGGTTCAAATTGAAAAGTGAAATATGGGAATGAGTCTCTCCGAGATCTTTCGAACAAAACAAGTTTATTCCATTCGGACAGTTCACTTAAAAGTTATTAGGTGGAGAAAGGTTGCTTGAACGGTTGAATGTTGAACGAAAAAATGTTCAAATTGAAAATTTAAATATGGGAATCAGCTGTACTCGCCGAGATCTTTCGAACCAAAAAAAAAAAAAAAAAATTGTTCAAATCGGAATATTCATTCAAAAGTTATTAGGGGGGGGGGACAGACAGACTGACGCACAAATTCCCCATCTCAATACCCTACAATTTTTAATTTTTCAATATTCATTTTTCTTTTTTTTTTCTTTTTGACTTTTTTTTAAGACTTGGCGATATTTTTTAAGACTTAGCGATATTTTTTTGATGCATTAAGCTACTTTTTATACTTTTTTCGTCTTTCTTTTATTTTTAACGGGAAAGCAGTCTAAAAACAGCTACAAAAAGCATTGGATAACAATCACCATTTAATTGGGGAAGCCAATATGAAACTAACAACTGCGATTAAAAGGAATAATATGGCAGAAGTATGTTCCCCACAAGCTCTTTTGCAGACGGGACACAAAATGCTCATTGAAAAGAGGGAAGAATTGACAAAAGTTGAACAGCAACTTAATAATTTAATGAAAAAAAAAAAAAATATTTTTTTTTTACATCTGTAATGTTGGCATTTGTACTAAACTTGTTTAGCTTTTTAATGAAAATAGATGATGTTACATGTGTAACTTTTAACTTATTTTTAATCTATATCTATAAAAATGAGTGTATGTATATATATATACTTGTTCTCTATACAAATCCACAGTTTGCGTCAGATTTTCATCAAACTTGACACAGAGGTTCCTTGATGCCCTAGAATTCTCATAGGCGGGGTCTTGAAATTTTAAAAAATCTAAAAAGCTCAAATTTAAATTTTTTGTCAAAAAATGACCCTTTTATAGGAATCTAGCCTATTTATATTGTAATCGAGATAGGCCTTTTAGTATTCAAATTGATGAAATTTAAGATTTTTAAATATTAGTATTTTCCAACAATAATTACGATTAAAGTAATGAATTTTCAATTTAAGGCTCACCTATTTCCTTTTAGCATTGAAATAAGTAAAAAACAATCATAATTCATGTGGACTTTATAAAAAGAACCACGGATTTGAATTTCAAATTTGCAATGCGACCACAGTTGCGTCTGTAATGGAGATAAGCCTTCAGAACGAGCAATAGATTTATTTCTGAGTTATAATAATTTTTACTTTGTAGGTGGGAACAATTAATAGAGAAAAGTTAATATTTTAAATTTGGCGGGTGAAATTGATGCAATTTTTTCACTTTCATGTGCATATATTTCATGCCAGTGGACGCGGCAAAGCACAGACAACATTTATCTTTAATTTTCACCTTTTGGTAAGACTATTTTTCTGTAAACGTTTAACTCTCTGTAATATTTTAGTTTTCTTCAAAGTTTGTACCTAAGAGACAGATTGATGCAAATTATTTTATACCCATATGAATAGAACTCTTTCAAACTTTTTTTCCCTGAATGCTATGTTGTATTAATAAGCACCCGGGCAACGCCGGGTATTAGGCTAGTGTATCAATAATATGTGGAAATTCTTATGTTCTCACATCTGTTACTCTTCACATTACTATAATTTTATCAGGGGTCAATCCAGGATATTTGACCAAGGTCCTGTTTTTGGAATTTTGTGAAAAATAGTTCAGAATTTTGGGAAAACTAATTCCTAAGTTTGTGAAAAATAGTTACGTCAAAAAATATTCTCTATCGTTCCGTAAACGCGGATTTCTGTGAGGAGTCGGTATTGAGAGTGGGATTTGTGTGAAAGGTCCTTTTTTGAGTGACTGAATTTTGTGAGGGGTCATTTTTTGAGTGACTGAATTTTTGTGAAGGGTCCTTTTTTGAGTGCCTGAATTTTGTGAAGGGTCCTTTAACGGGCCTAATTTCTCTCTAGATTAACCCCTGTTTATGCAATGTAGAATCTTACTGAGAATGGTGCTTTTTTTTTAAACATGTGTTGCAAAACATTAGTATTCTATATCTCGAAATTCCGATATAATTCGCTACGGATCATGTGTATTTTCTTTGAAACTCCTTTACATATAGTTTTGAAACTCCTATATTTTTTCCTTGAAACTCCTATATATATTTTTTTCCCTGCTATGACCCCTGTATAAGAAACCTGCTTATGAATGACTCATATGCCAGGTGGCTTCAGTCTGACTCACAGAGACAAGCTAAAGCTCTCAACCAACGTCAACCCTGGCTGAGGTCCAGGGAGCTACTTAGTTTGAGCAGAAAAGAGATTAAGATGTCTATTGGACTTCTCACCGGACACTGTACTCTTAATAGACACCCAAACCTGTTGGGTATCACTGATGACCCAGCTTGTAGAGGCTGCCTTGAGGCGGATGAAAGTTCTGGTCATGTTCTGCGTGAATGTGATTTTTATTCTGCCTACAGATTTGAACATTTGGGGTACCATTGTTTAGATCCCTATGAACTGTCTAGCATTCCTGTTAGACATCTGCTTAAGTTCATCTCAGCTATTGGGCTCTTGTAGGGTTCTAACGGGGATAGTACACTTCACACTCTCCAGGGTCCCCCGTACCTACCACAGCTTCGTGGTTTAACCGGGGGATAGTACAATAGACCTGTGGTCGCAGTGCTTGCGCTGCCTTGGGAGCGCCCCCCTTGCACTTCATTCATTCAACTGCCCCTAGTTATTATGGGATATTAATGTATTTACATATAAGGGGGCGTGGTTTTTACCTTTATTGGTTTAATTTTAATTGATTATATAACCAGAGCCACGGTGGGGCCCTTGTCAATTTGTTCTCCGGGACCCCTCTCCTTTTAAACGTATGAAAATTATACTTCTCCGAATCCAAGCAGGGCTCCTCAGAGGGGGAGGGCCCTTAGTTTCCGACTAGGATGACATGGCTTTTCGCCGGCCCTGATATATAATCTTCGCCCCCTTCCCTCCCCCCGCGGGAAACACATAAAATGACGGGCCTGCATATAGTGTTTCGCAAACAAAAGAATTATTTGTAGTTACTTTGAATGCTGAAGCCCACATTTTTCACACTCTTTACATTTATAAAAATCTGGTATGGACCCCATACTACTTCCTTTTACGTGTAAATTTCTTAGCAGTTGCCTTAAGTGTTAAAAAAGTGCTTGGAGTGAGCAAGGTAACAATTCAAATATTTACTCCCCTAATCTGCCACGAAACAATGCAAAAAATATTTTACAATGGTTAATTTTCTAAATATTGCTGATTTTAATATCATTCAGTGAATTTTTCGCAAAATATCGCCAATAGCGCCAAGTTTAAAACAAATTGAAAAAAAAAAATTTTTTTTCGCCAAATTGGTCGCCAACTTGGCGATATGTCGCCAAGTTGGCGTCAAACACTTGGCGACAAAAATCTTGGCGAAATATCGCCAAGTGGTCGCGCCAATTCATATCACTTGAGTCTGTATTGAAATTAACACTGATTTACCCCTAAAAAGGGGTAAAACACCCCCTTGGGAACATTCAAATGCAACCACAAGGGGAGGTGCACAACTAGACCATCCTCAGAGCCTAAATACCAAGCTAGAAGCTTCTACAGCATATAGTTTTTGAGTTATGCGACCCACATACGCACATACAGACGTCACGAGAAAACTCGTCGTAACTAACTCGGGGGTGGTTGAAAAGGATTTTTCGGCTGCTTTTATGTTGGTAGATACATATGCACGTGCTGAAAGGTCGAAAAAACTACTGAACATTCATTCGGGGGTGAGCAAAATCAAAATTTAGACTCAAATTTGAGTGATTTTTTTTTTCGCGATCACAATACTTCCTTTACTTCGCAAAAGGAAGTAAAAAGAGAAGCAAAGAACTTTTCAAAAAAAACACCCCAATCCAGCAACCCTTCAGCTTTCTGCCGACCTGTTTACCGGCTGTCATTTAACTCGGCTCGCGTCAAAGTCATTTCGAACAGAAGACGAGGAAGAATCCCCTTCGACCCGTCTCCTCCTCTTCCCGAATCTTCTGCAAAAGAACGTGAGTCGAATCGCTCCACACCAGCCCCCCCCCCTCCTCCCAGCCCCCGCGATCGATCCGCTGAGGTATGATGCTGTTTGTTGCTACTTTTTGTCGCGAAGACCGCTTTTGTTGGGATGAAAAATCGAACGCACCATTCTCTGACAAAATGAGATCTCGCAAATTAAAGTTTCCCGGCTCGATAAGTTGCTGAGGATTTATTGCCATACTTAACGTAACGAGGATCATTCAGCCAAATATTTTTTAACGTGTTTTATTATCCATGATGAAGGAAAACAGTTAAGCAGATGAGTCAATCTATATTGTTAAAGAGCAGCATATATTAGCTTTCGTATAGTTCCAACGAAAGCAATCATTTATTTTAATATGTTATTTACTTCGTATCAAATTAAAATTGATTTGGTTTTCGTAATATATAAATAAAATCATTTCAAAACGCGATACTCTCAACTCAGATAATTGTGTGTAAAAATGCATTTCTAAATTAAAATTATTTTTTATTTCCAAAACATTTATATATAAACGCAACTAAAAGAAAAAATAACGTATTTTTACACTTAAAAATGCTTTTCTAAATTAAAATTAATTTTTATTTCTTTTGTTCAAAATATTTATATATAGACGCAACTAAAAGAAAAAAAAAGTATTTTTACACATAACTATGGTTGTAAAGAAAGGTGTATTTTAACTAGTTATTTTTTGGCCAGGAACAATCGCTTCTCTAATAATTTATGACCAAATTTTAAAAGAACTATGTTTTGGAACAAAGCAATGGACAGTACATTGGAAATTTAAAATTAATTTTATTGCGTATCTTTAAACCGAAAATATCAACATGAAAGTAGTACAACCATAATAACACATTCAATTTCTAAAATTTTTTCTCAAAAATAGATGGATCGAAGAAAATGGCTCACATCAAACTATTTTAAACCATAAACGATCGACGCTTTAGAAAAAAAAAAACTAACAAACAAACTCCCGTTCAACGTTTATTACATGTCCCACTAATCTCGTACATACGTCAATACTCGTCATTCCCAAGCAACTTGAAGAGAAATTAAAATTTTTATAACTCTCTCCTCACTTAACTGCCATCAGTCATTTGGCTGTCGTTCCGGAGCCGTTAGTGAACTAAGTACCTAGTTTCTTTTTATGGCCACTGGGAGATAAAACGAAGGTTTTCATTGGGCAATAAAAGACGACATTTTGAGAATCGGTCGTAGAAAGGTTTTAAATGAGGTGTACTCAAAAATGAATCGCTTAAACGCTCTTGACACGAGATAGGAAGCGGGAATATTTCCTCAAACGGTTCGAATCACATTCGAATGTTACCTTTCCTTATCGATCCGTTTCTCCGTCGATGACTGAAACTTGGGGTTTCGAAATAAAGCTGGATGTCATGAATTACTTTTGCATTGTGGCAATTTAAAGATAAAACACGCAATACAGGCCTTTAGGGTATCTTTAAACCATGAGTTAACCCATTTATGCCAAGTAGCCTAAAAACGGGACGCTTGTTAGTTACTGCATACAAAAACCTGTAATGAGTACATCCTTTTACTAAAGCTGTTTTTCACAAGTTAAACAGTCCTTCTTCCTGAGAAAACCAGTTAGAGCCGCTATTTGGACATCAGAGTTTTTTTTATTGACAGCTATTTTCAGACCAATCAGTCAAGCAACGATCCAGCATGGGTAGCCACGGAAAGTAAGTTTTTTGGCAAACTTATTTTTCATAAAATTAAACTGTTTTAAAATGATTGCTTAAAACTGATCACAGATGCCTTCTGTAATGTTACTTTGCAAAAGTAAAGCCAAGTATGGTCGTATTTTGTTCACATGTCTGGAAAATATCTCATAAACAGGAAGTTAAAAAACTTAATAAATATGGCAACGGCGAACTATTTTAAGCCTAAAATGTATGTAAACCATTCCAAGTAAGAGTTTTAAGCAGATAAAAATTGTTTTTTTTTTTTTAAACTTGGGCATAAATGGTTTAATTTTGCACGGCTTTGAATGTTGTTGTTGTTGTCTTGTGCAATGACTGACAACTTGTGGTGCGCTGCTTTACTTTTTCAACTGTACCGTCATTTGGTGTCAAGTCCGACTTCTACAGTACACAAATGACAGGGGCCATGGTGGCCCGCTCCGTAAGGCATCGGACTCGTAACCGGAGGATCCCAGGTTCGATCCTAGTCAATCGAAGATCCGCCTTCTTCACTTATGGTAAATGGGGGGCGTTAAATAAGGGTCGTGGTCACAAAGTCCTCCAAGTGAATCGATACCTCTAGGGGTACTGGACAAGGCATTTTATCGGCTCCTGGTTTGGAGCAAAAGAACTGAGCGCTCTTCTTCAGGTTCCCATCCAACCGGTTAAACCACGAGTTGCGATAGGTGCGGGGGACCCTAGAGTGAAGAGTGAAGAAAATGCACACGTGCCAAAAGGACCCAAGAAAATGCAACAACACATTCGCAAAAAGAAAGAACAAGGACAGGAGAGAGATAAAGTACATCCATGCTAGAGCCGGGATTCGAAACAAGAACCTCCCCACCCACAAACTTCTCTGACTATTGGACAAGATGGTCGGAATTATGGCAATTTAAAGATCAAAATGAGGAATATATTCTCTTGAGGTATCTTTGAACCATGAGTTAATTTTCCACCGCTTTAAATTTCTTTGGCATGTTTGACTTCGAAAAAATTGTAGACATTTATTGATATTTCCAATAAACCCATATGTAAAAACAATACCACAGGAACTGTAGAAGGTTCATTGCTGTACTCTGCTGGAAAGATTATGAAAAACTAGGGGGAGTCGAAAACAAGTTTCCTCGGTTGACTCCGGTACAAGTTGTGTATGAAAGTCAAAAAATAGAATGACAGATGAAAATCAAAACACATCCTTTATTTGTAGCAAATGCACCCACAGCTCGATCATAGCATCCTAAGACTGCAGTTTCGCCCTTATTATGGGCTCCTCAGTTAGGAATAGCCAATGATCGAGCTGGAGGCAAAAATCCTCTTATTGTAGCTAAGATAGCCAACAAACTGGTAGATAAAATGAATTTATCTTACCAGCGAGCGTCCGCAAAAGCTACAATAAGAGGATTTTTGCCTCCGGCTCGATCATTGGCTATTTCTAACTGAGGAGCCTATAATAAGGGCGAAACTGCAGTCTTAGGATGCTATGATCGAGCTGTGGGTGCATTTGCTACGGTTTTGCCTCAGCCCTGGCTTACGGGCGGTAACTCATTGCACACATCATTTATTTCTCACACAGGTACCAAGGACATTGAGACATTTTTCAATGTAATAAGAAAACATTGGAAAACATTTTTAAAGTATTAATTTTGAGGGTAGATGGTTATATTTGCTTTAAAGATATTTAATACTTGCTTTTTGTGCTTAAGTTGCCCTGTGCTTGGTCAAAGGAAAAATAGTCCATGTATCCAATTGGCATCGCTATGCAGGGTAGGGTTAAAGATGGAAATAGCCTTGAATTTCTGCTGATATTATTGAGCAATGTTAAGGGAATTAAAACTGTCTTGTGCCTACTTATTTTTTTTGAAAATATATTCTAATTTGCAGTCTAATATCTTCCAGGATAGAAAACTGAACGCTTCAATGCTTTAAAGATATTTACACTAGAAAATGCAATTAATTATTTGAAAGAGAAACACTATAAGTTTGCTACTGAAAAATCTTAGTATCCGAGTCTCATGAAAAGCACGCTAAACGAATATTCCAATTTAGATGGGTTGACAGGCACAGGCGCCTTAGGCATCCTTTTTTCTCATTGGGTAATGGAAAGGTCCGGGGTTATTTTTATAAAATATATTTCCATGGATCTTCTGATTTGTTTTTTCTTTGTAAACAAGACAACATTAGTGTTTAATTGTACAACGTTAAGAAATCTGAATCTAAGTAAAACACAAAGCAATATGCTATCATTTAAAAAGTTTACCGTTTTAGTGAACTTATCGGGCCCGTAATTTAGGGGGGGGGGGTCAGGGGAAGGGGTCGGTTGCCCCGCCGAAAAATGAGAAATTAATGTATTTACACACAATTGCGCATGGTTTTTAGTGTTATCCGATGAAATTGCATTGAGTTTGCACCCTTTGACCCTGCCTGGAAAATTTGAAATGCCGGCCAGTATATTACAGTGAACTCTCACTTATACGCCGGCCCAAGGGACCAACAGAAAAAGGCGCATAAGTGAGAGAGACGCATAAGTGAACAAGCCTATTCAAAGGACTAAAACGCAACATAATTTCTAATGAGAGAATGAATAAGAATATGTCTATAGAAAATGGACATATTACCACGGTTTGGCAAATACTGTAATGTACCTACAATGATAAAGAGAAAACAAAAATTGTAACATACCCAATTACAAACTGTTTCCTATTAAACGATGCATAATAGATAATTGTCTCTCTCCGAACTCTAGTTCATGAGGAAAAAATGCCTTCCGTGAGCAATAAAGGCGAAAGATTAAAGAGGAAAGTGAAGAAACATGCTTATTTTTTAAAGAAAATAAATTAAATTTTTTACATTTTAGGGATAATTCGGCGCATAAGGGAAATATTTATGTTTAGAGCGATGCATAAACGAATGATACCATCATTATTTTGCGATGAAATGTGCTGGGACCATTTTAAATCGTCGTATAAGTGAAAAAGATGCATAAATGAGGCGGCGTATAAGTGAGAGTTCACTGTATATTCACTAACGTCAAAAGAAGCAAACATATGCAATTGCATACGCACATATACATTTGCATACAGGGTGTCCACTCCTATCGTGGATCAATAGCTAATTTCTAAACCGTTAGAGATATGAATATATTTCATTTAGGAAAAAATCTCCAAATTACGAAAGGAATTTTGGGTCTATTCAATGTTTTTCAAAAAATCAAATTTTGAAAGAGTTACGAAATTTAAATTTTTATACAGCCCCCCAGTCAATCATATTTAGTAAAACATTCTTGACACTGTAACGTTTAAAACTAAAAAAAAATCACTCCTCTACCACAAAAATTGACCGAGTTATGACGTTTTGAAAAATCAAGATTTTGCATTATTTCATGACGTCATCGAGAGATCACTAAAGGGACCGTATGCGAAATTCTTCAAAATCTTGATTTTTCAAAACGTCATAACTCGGTCAATTTTTGTGGTAGAGGAGTGATTTTTTTTTAGTTTTAAACGTTACAGTGTCAAGAATGTTTTACTAAATATGATTGATAGGACTGGGGGGCTGTATAAAAATTTAAATTTCGTAACTCTTTCAAAATTTGATTTTTTGAAAAACATTGAATAGACCCAAAATTTCTTTCGTAATTTGGAGATTTTTTCCTAAATGAACTATATGCGTATCTCTAACGGTTTAGAAATTAGCTATTGGTCCATGATAGGAGTGGACACCCTGTATAGTCCGGGCTCTAATCATTATAGGTCATGGTTCTAACTCAAAGAAAAGACAGATTTGTGCCCTTAAGTTTCAAAACAAAGGTTTTAAGACATGCAAATTAGTTAGCATAAAGCGCAAAACAAATATATTCACACATAAGATCGTTATTTATAAGTCAAGGACAAAGACAAAATTTACATTCTGCCAAGCGTTAGAGAATCCCCTTGAAATATGAAGGGGAAAATACAACGCGTGTTTTGCATTTGGATAAAAATGTGTTTTGCAATGCAAGTTGAAAAGCGAAATATTTCTGAATTTCAAACTGCAAGCAAATAGATTAAACTAAACCCCTTTTTCTTCACAAAAAAAAAAGTTGTATAAATCAGAAAATTTTACGAAAGAAAAGAAAAACTTGGATAGTAAGGGGAAAAAAAGGCGCTTTAACGTTTTCTACATTTCTTGGACTAGTTTCAAATGCTAGCTATTTCTCATCGGTTAAAAAAGATCGTTGAAAACTTCTGCTTAGCGGTGCGGTTCTTCCTGCCCGCCTTTGGGGCATTAGTTGGGAGTAAATTCTAACTAAAAGGGGAAAAAAATCCGCCGCATCAGCTGAAAAGATCTCGCAATTTTGTTAAAAAGGCAGCATTTCAGAAACTTTTCGGACAGAGC
This sequence comes from Uloborus plumipes, assembly GCA_038373865.1. Classification (NCBI taxonomy): domain Eukaryota; kingdom Metazoa; phylum Arthropoda; class Arachnida; order Araneae; family Uloboridae; genus Uloborus; species Uloborus plumipes. The sequence goes on from JAXGGA010001978.1 coordinate 108,786, forward strand.
CTAAAACCAAATTTATAAATGGTACAAGGAAGTTGGAAGCCGTGTTACGCTAATTATCAGTTCCACGACACTTTGATTTGTAACACGTAGTTAACGAACTAAATGATTATTAAATGATGAAAAATTATGATGATGATTGATATGATGATGATTTAAGATGAAAAAAAAAAAAAAATCTGAGATCTGTAAAAGAAACTTTCAAAATGTATTAGGAAAGCTTATCCATTAATAGGTGCTGCTCATTCGATAAAAACATTTAGTGCCTTATAAATCAAGATATTTGCGTATTTAAACATTTTATTTTGTTACTAGATTGGGAAAAAATTAAATTAAAATAATTTTTTGGTAATTCTTTTTGTAAAAACAAAACAATTTTTAGCCAATAATACATGCATTTATTTTAAAAATACTTCAAAATGAAAAATGATAACCCTCAGTGCATTTAATTGTTGAAAATATATTCAGATTATATAAGTGAACATAAATGTACATATCTATTCACAAGACCATGGGTAGCCCAGTGTCTAGGAGGTGTTCGCATAGGATGATTGCTTATGGAATGAAATAATACTTGATGCAATCAAATAAGAACAGCATCAACTACCACATTACAGAAAAAATATTATCATTTTTCTTAATTTTCTAAAAATTAAAAAAAAAAAAAAAACAAAAGCTTTTAAAATACGCCACTCCTGACTATTTTGAATTTTTTATAGAGTGCTTATGTACTTTTAAATGTTTTTTTTTTGTTTTGTTTTTGAAATAATCGTATATTTTCGATTTTAAAGGAGAAGGGAAACATTTTATTTCTAAAAATTTGAAAGTACACTTATTTCGCAGTGTTAATTATCTTAGTAGAGATTTCATTATGCATGAAGCTTTGGCGCAACCAGGAAATATTTTTAGGGGAGGGGGGGGGGGGCACTCTGAAAAAAATTTCTTCGTCTGATTGGGGGGTCCGGGGAGTTCTCCCTCGGAAAATTTTTAAGATATTTGTCCTGAAAACGCAATTTCAGACGATCTCTCGTGATGTTGGGTAAACGGAAAATTCGGAGGGGATTCCAAGAAACTTTTTTAGAAATTGAAGTCTTTAAAACGCCGTTAGAGGCGATGGTGTTTGACGTTATGGCAAGAGTTTAAGGACTGTCCCGGATCCACTTTTTGAAAAATAGAAAAAGCGATCCCTCTCCTCAACAATGTTTTGAAATTGAAGTTACAAAGATTCAAGTATAGACGAATTTTGATGATGTTACGGGAAGAGGGACTCTGGGGCTCTACCCTGGAAACATTTCAAAACAAAAATATCAGAAAACGGTGGTTTAAAGAGATATTCAGTGATGTTAGGGGGTGCTTAAAGTTTTCGATACATTACGGTTCGCATTTTCAGATGTCATGCGATAGCAACCTCTGCTAAGCGTATCGTCCAATTATCGTTTTAAAAACAAAATTTTTGACGATCTTGGGTGATATTGGATACAAGCGTGGCCCTTGTCTGAAAATTTTCAGAAACTGAAGTCCTACAAAAGCGATTGTAGACCATATTTAGTAACATTAAAGGCTCGGCAATTTTTAGCTCTTGAAGCTAGAAATAAATTTCGAGTTATTAGAAGCAAAGGCAGATCCAGCTTCTGCTTTTGGAAAGGAGGTGCTACTAGCGGGTCTGGGGGGATTCACAACTTCAAAATTATTAAAATTGCAGTTTTGAAAACGCTGTTTTAGAGTTTTCGGCTATATTAGCGGGGAGAAACGTGCGATAGGCTTCATGGCAATTTTTAGAAATTGAAGTCTTATGAACGTCATTATTGTTCATGTTTGTAGTTAGGGATTATTCTCGGTCACTATGCCCAATTGATTGAATAGCTTAAAAAGGACAATCCTAGGACTGTCAGACAGAAGTTAAGCTTTTATTGAATGGCATAAACTAAAATACTGAAACAAAATATCAAGTTTCATATCAGTTAATAAATTAAACAGGTCAATTCAACAAAGATATTCGATAAAAGCAGCGCTTCTGCCAGCCAGTCCAGCGACTTTCATTCTTATTCCTCACCCCAATTGTTTTTTAAATTAAAAAATGTATATACGTCTCTCAAGTCGGTTTGAACTACCAATCTTTTAGCTAACAGCCGAATGCGCCAGCGCAAGCCTATAGAGCCGCGGAGTCTTCGCTTTTTTAAATTGTTAAACGATTCAATTTAGAAAGTAGCAGAAGCAGAACGCTTTAAAAGTCGTTTTCTGCCATTTTACCCCCAGCGTCAAAGTACAGTAGGAACCATAGCTCAAAAAAAAAAAAAAAAAAAAAAAAACGAACATAACACAGCTCATAAAAAATGCGCTTGATAAAATACAAAATCATGCCTTTTGGAGAATTACCCTGAAATAATACTGTACACATGGTAAAAGAAATTTTAACTAGAAAAAGGGTAGATTGGTGAAAAACTATCGAGAAAAGTTTCCCCTGCATTTATTTAATTCATAAGTATGTTCCCAAGTAGAATACTGAAGTATTGGTCCCAGGTGTTTAAAGGACAGAAACAATTGTTCTGAAAAGTGTGCCACTTCTAAACTAGAGAAAATCCTTTGCCAGGTGAGACGGGCAAAATCCGAGTCGAATGCAAATAACAATATTTTTAAAGCGAATTTCATATTAACTAAAAGAAAATATTCTAGTTACTTACACTAAAAACAAACAAAAAAAAAAAATAAATAAATAAAATAAAAAATAAAAAATAAAAAAAAAGACCGAAAGGAAATTTATTTTTAAGAGCAAGAATCTGAGAAACTGTCACGCCTAGCATTATGAGGTGATTTTTTTGCCAATGTCACACTCTATTCTTTGTCTTAACAGAACAGTTGAGTCCTTTGAGGCGAAATGTAAAAAAAAATTTTACAAAAAATGTACAGGAAAAAATAAATTTTTTATAAAAATTTTCTTCACATTTCGCCTCAAAAGACTCAACTGTTCTGTTAAGACAAAGAATAGAGTATGAAATTGGCAAAAAAAAAAAAAAAAAATTCAATATGTTGTTAGCAGAGGAACTTATGACCGTTTGAATATCGGTAAAATATGACATTTTTCATATTTCGGCCTTACGCAACTAAAAGCACGTTGAACTTTCTCGGTTATTTATATATTATTTTAAAGTGCTTACACTGGTCTTTCAAACGACACTACTTTTGCCGTGCCAACTGAAATGTAAAAGCTCTTTTTAGACCTCAAAAACGCTAAAAAACGTCAAAAATGCCTTGTTTTGAGGGCCTTCACTGACCTTACGGCAACAACTTACCACAAATTTAACATTCATTTTGTAAAGTTTCAACCTTCTATATTCCATATACAAAAAGAAAATTGGAGTTAAACAGTTCCTGGTAAGAGTTTTGGCTCACGGCAACTTCCATGTCTTGAAAATCCGCTTAATTTTTGATACAGCACCTTCATCTTTAGGGGTCCATAAAAACTTAACAACTCAACTTTAGTCCAAACCATTCTGGATTTGGTCTTTCAATAAGATAATACACATTTGGTAACTTTTGGGAGAAAATCTGAGAGGTCATGAATCACAGGCGTGACACTATCTCAGATTCTTGCTCTTAATGATTTCAAAAGAAAAATTTCGTTGTGGTCGCCGCATCCCTTCAAAAACAAAATTTTCAATGGGAAGTTTTTTTAACACAAAAATATAGATATTCGTAACATCTCTGGGCACGTAGACAGCGAAATATATAAAAAAAAAAAATATTTTTTTTCCTATTTCCGTCACTCATATTACTTCATCTTTAATGCATAAACGTGCTTATGAAGTTTATAATGAAAACAAATACGAAAATAACGACAATTTCAAACAAAATAAATAGTATTTGTAAAGGATAAAAACTGGGTTTCTTAGCTAAAACGCTCATTTTTCTTGATACCGTAAAGTCGGGTTACTTGGACCCACAAGGAGGTTACTTGATCCCACAGTAAAATGATAAAATGTGGGTTTGGTACTAGCATTAGAGACTGCAGAGTGCTTCTACATAGAGGAGAAACGAGGAACTACGTGCAAGCCTTCAACTAATAAGTACCAAACCTAGATTTTATCATTTTACTGTAATGGGCTCAAGTAACCCCCTAGGGTCCAAGTAACCCGACTTTACGGTACAGCAGTTTACTTTCCCACAGGCCTGCGAAGTTAAAAGTTTTTGAAAAATACAAAATAAGTTTTTCCTGATATTTCTATTGTTTGGTGTACCGATTTCAAAAATGACTTCCATTTTTCTTCACGTCGTCAGGATGTTTTGTAAAATTAATTTAAATTTTTACTGAAATCCTCCATAACGATCCAAAACAGGATTTTCTAAAACAGTTTATCTGTATTTTTTGTATTCAGATGTATAGAAATATCCTATTCTTGGTGACACATATTGGTTCTTCCGCAATCGATTACTTTTTATTGGTTTAAATGAAAGAAAAAAAAAATAGCGAAAATACGAAATTTTATTGATCTACAGAGCAAAAAATTGGCTATATTTTAAGAATAAAAGCTTTTCAAGGAAAAAATAAAACCATTTTGGAGCATAGTAAGGCCCCTATATATACGAGCCGGCGCATCAAGATTAAGTTTCACCACTTTGGATCCAGCTCATGTTTGTGTGGTTGAGTGGTTGTCTTTTCTGGCCAGTAATCGCGTTTTGGTAATTTTTCACTATGAGCAATTATTAGCGGTACGTGGATTTGGCAAAGCTTAGCAATGTGCCAAAACTTTTTCTGGTAACCCTACTCCGCAACAATGAAAATATGAAAGTAAAAGTTAAGGAATTGGATCCAAAGTGGTAAAACTTAATCTTGATGCGTCGGCCTGTTTATACAGCGGCTCTAGAGCATAGGGCATTGATGCTTATTGCCAACCAAATTTCATAATAATCAAAAATGGTACAACATAAAAAAATCTGAAAATTTGTTGATTTTACATGGAATGTCCATGTAGCCAGACTGCACAAACCTCCTCAGAGAAAGAAAAAGACTCAAAGTTCTGTTGAGTTTAAACTTTTTACATCGAGTTATGGTGCAGATTCTGGAAAGAAACCACCAACACATACTAAATACCTAGCACATTTGCTTTGCTACGGTCATCGTTGGTTCCACTTTAAGCGCCACTTTGCGGTAATCCGATAATGCCGTTGTTATTTTTTGATTGGTTAATTTTTAAATTTAAATTCAGAAATGAACCAATCGTTAATTTCCGAAAGGACTCCGGTATATGGCAATGCTTTGTGAACCAAGGGCATTTTGCAGCTATTGGCAATGGATCCAAACAATATTCGAATTGAATTTTTTTTAATTGGTTGATTTTTAAATTTAAATTTAGAAATGAACCAATCGTTAATTTCTCTTTCTCGAAGAACTCCGGTAGATGGCAGTGTTTCGTGAACCAAGGACGAAATTTTACTCTGTGCTAAAAACCAAAAAGTTGCAGGCATTTAGAATTTATAAGGCGTTGCTAAGAGGAGCGAATAAAGTGCATGATAGTTTGAAAAAAAGTTCATACCGGAAAAATAATAAAGGTTTCTATTTACATATGTCCCATTATCCTTGAGACTTTCACTCTATATCTTTGATGTTTTGGACTTTTAACCTTTCATCTTACGTTTGATTGACTGATCCTACACTTTCTGGTGAAAAGCCAACTTTCAGATGAAGGAAATATGTTTTCAGGAGGGGCATAGAACAGCCCAATGCTTGGACTTTTCCATAAAGAACAACAGAAACATATCACACGCTTTGCGGATGCAGACATTTAAGGCAAATGGTAGCTTTAGTTTCTCGGCAAATCTCTTTAAATTTAATGACTCCTCTTAAAATCTGCCAAGATCTTTGACAAGAACTTTATACAAATAAAAGAATGCCTTAGTAAGCGCACTACAAGATCATTATTTAAAAACAAGTTTAAGTCCTTGGCCCCCAAAGCTTCTTGACCCCCTTTATATCATCCTCTTTCAAGCTTACTAGTAAAGTGAATTACAATTTGAATTTGTCAAAAAGTAATCAAGACGAAATCATGTATATTTCACGTTTTAACCGTAGATCACATGACATCAATCGACATTTTTTCAAGTAAGACACTCAACTAACGAATTAAAGACATGTTTTGTCTTGGCAATCTCGTTTGAAGCCTAGTGGTCAATGAATTTAATGCACACTTTTTGCGAAATTTTTTTTTCTTTGCAAAGACTTAATTCAATATACAGGAGTAGTAATTTACAGCAAAGGGGCAGGACTTACCCGAAAATGTGGATCGTACAGTATGGCTCGCAATTCTTGGACATCTGGATCCAACTCATCAGGCCAGTTCTCAAGTTCGACAAGAACCTAATTGAAAAACGAAATATGTGAGTCCAAATTGGGTCACGCAAGCACTTTTCAAATTTTAACTACTGACTGAAATAACAGCTTTCAAGTCTTAGATCCATAGAATGTATGGAGAAAAATGGATATAATAAATTGAACATTGCCTCACTTTTTTTTAGTGATAACTACGTTACTTCAGTTATTTCTGTGGAAGTAAAGTTTTTCCTTAGGGCTGACCAACGCAAGTCCAAAAATTGTGATTTTCAGTTAGTTATTGCATTTCATGTAGAACCTTATTCTGCGTTGAGCCATAACAACATAAAAAAAATAATAATAACTTTAGTACCGTAAATCAGGGTTACTTGGACCCACAACAGGGCTACTTGAGCTCACAGTAAAATGATAAAATCTGGGTTTGGTACTAGCGTTAGAGACTGCAGAGGGCTTCTACCTATTGGAGAAACGAGGAACTACGTGCAGGTCTTCAACTAGTAGGTACCAAACCTAGATTTTATCATTTTATTGTAGTGGGCTCAAGTAACCCCCTAGGGTCCAAGTAACCCTGATTTACGGTAACTTTCATGATTATTCACCAAGTTATAAGGGCGCTTATAATCCCAACTTTTTTATGAGACACAGGATCATTTTTACACTCGCCTCAAAAGTAATGTGACTTATTCTGTGTTTGAGGTACAGAAATGACCGTCGTTGATACCTTGTCGTCTCGAGATTCGAGGGTACTCCCCGGCCGATTTTCCGAAATTGAAAATTTTAAACGCAGTCGTTATGAATAAAATGAGAAAGCGTGGATAAAACTAAAGATAACAAAATTTAAAATGAGTTAAAAAAACTCAGCAAACAGATATAAACAGCAAGTATCAGTCGTTATATCTTTAATTATGTTAAGGGGGAGGGCCGCCCCCCCCCCCCCAATTATTTTTGAAAATTTAACTCTAAAAACGTATAAAGCAGAGAGTACCCGCCCCTAAGCAAGGGCTAAGGCAGAAACATGCAATACACCGCCAACTCGACCATTTCGATCCATGGACAGCTGTTTCGAGCTCTTTCTGCTCTCATCAGCATGGGATACGAAAGTAGTCGAGTTGGAGGCAAAAATCCTCTTATATAGCAAAGAGCGCCAAAAAAACTGGTAGCTAATGTGAAATTAGACTAAGTGCGGTCGCTCGCTGGTATTTCTAATTTCACATTAGCTACCAGTTTTTTTGGCTCTCTTTGCTATATAAGAGGATTTTTGCCTCCAACTCGACTACTTTCGTATCCCATGCTGATAAGAGCCGAATAAGCTCGAAACAGCTGTCCATGGATTGAAATGGTCGAGTTGGCGTCGTATTGCATCTAAAAACGTAGTTTTAGACTATCATTGGCAATGTTAAGTGATGGAGAAGTCGCCCTCACCCCCTTGGAAAATTGCTAATTTGCACTTTTAAAAATACATACCAGACGTTCTTTGGTAATGTTAGGGGGAGAAGAACTTTTTCGAAATGAAACTTTAAAGACGCAATTGGGTCCAACTATATAAGGGAAAGGAGGGTTCAGGGGTTCTTCCCCGAAAATTTTTCCAAGTTCTACAGAAATTAGGTACTGTAAAAGAAGTATAAAATTTTAATTTTGATAGAGAGTAGGTCAAGCGAAACCTCAAAATATGTTTTTTTTGAAAATGAGGTTAAACTACTTTTAACTTTTAAAAACTAAACGCAAACTTCAGCAAAATGCATTTTCTGAGGAAACTGTATTCAAAAATTTTTTGGCGTTGGTATTAGTCAGGACGGGTTTGGGGGGTGGGGGTGGTAAACCCCTCTCCAATACCTAGTCGAAAATCTCAAAGCCAGTTGGGGTCTGTTCGTGAGGGAAAGGGGGAGATCATCTGAAGCGATCACTTAAGTTAAGGAAAAGTAGAATTTCGTCAAAAAGGAAAAGTTCTTTTCCATCAAATTTTGGCCATTTTAAATGTGGACATTTTACAGAGAAAGTTGGTCGGATAGGTTTCACTGCAGTCAAACAAAAACGAGAAAGTTATATTGAAAAGCTGTAGATGGCAGCACTATCTTTTCCGACTCTGATTTTGGAAACCCATTTAGAAGAAGAAAATTTAATTTGCTTATTTCAGTTTTGTTTTCAGGATTAAACAATGATTTCGAAGTTTTCAACATATTCTAAAATAAATAAAAAATTTTCATGCAATATAAGAATGTAAACTATTTAAAATAAGGTAATTAAACACAATTTACGGGAATGCATTGCAATATTTAAAAATTTTATTTTTGTGTATCGAGTATAAGAATTAATCATTTAAGTAATTATTTAATCTTCTTGAATTGCACATACTTGATGTTATCAGACATTTTGAAAGCATAAATAAAGTAATGCTTCGTTGTATGTATAGATGCAAGAAAAATCAAGTATTTTACTAGCAATGTAAAAAGCAAAAAAAATCTTCCAAGAAATTAAAAACCCGCTTAACCTGATTTAATATTACCACAGGTGTTATTAAAAGTAAGTAATTGGAAGTTTGATTACAAATTCAAGTTTGATATTATTATAATATAATAAAATTTAAAAGAATATTTTTGATGACATGAGCGCTTTGCTAAAAATGCATTTAGTTGAAGTTTTTACTTAAACTAAATGCATTCTGCAATAAAAACAAGTAAATAAATTTTGAGCACTATCTTAGTAATTTTAATTTCTTAGATTCATTTTAAAAAACTGTCGTTCTTGACATGATAGGGGTTTTATTGACATTTGAAAGAAGAAAAAGTTTTCAATTTTTAGAATAAGAATCCACAAATAAGAATCGTAAAGCAACTCAACTCTTGTATGTATTTCGTGCTGCCATCTATAAGGGAAACTGGGAAAGAAAAGGATTACTTACGTCCTTCGCTCTTTCCAAGGCATCAGAAGGTGGGCACTTGATGGGACTATAGGAACGAGTGTTGATCCTATCATACAACTGAAAAAGACAGAAAATAATGAGAAAAATAATTTTAAATTATTACATATTGTGCGTAAATTACAGGATAAGAGAATCAATTTAGTGTGAAGTTTCTAAGCTACTTTGTATTTCAAATTGGACAAACCAATCTAATACCTTAAAACACTTCGATGCTTTAAAAAAAATAAATATTTTATCAAAAAAAAAAAAAAAACGTATGCAAGTATGATCGCAGGAAAAGGGAAACAAATTAAAATTAATTATTCCGGAGATTCGAAGAATAATTTAGAAGCAGATCCACACAACTTTTTGTTTTTGTCCTCTGTGTATGTTGCACTAAACTTGTTTCTAAAAGTTTACATTTGTAAAAAAAAAAAAAAAAAAAAAAGACGCATAAAATGAATAAATAATGAGGTGATTTAACATTTTATGTTGATTGAGTGCTGAAGTCGCGGTAGTGTGAAGATCAAAAGCAGAAATATAACATTTTCAATTAAAAATGAATATGCTGAATATCATTTAAAACATATTTCATGCAGTATGAAAAAGGGATACTAAAAATTCTGCTGTATGTGAGTATAGCTTTTGCTTAATAGATTGAACTGATAGAAATACATACTGCGGTCAAACCTGTCTATTTCGAATTTCACGGGACAGAAGAAAAATTCGAGATACAAAGGTTGTGATAAAATTTACAAAAAAAAAAAAAAAAATCAATTGGAACAAAGTCAAATGCTTAATAGCTTGTTTTGCATTGATATTGTTGAATATTTTACTGTACGACATGTTGTGAGTCCACGTTTTACTAATTGTGATGACAATATCGGTTAGCAAGTTAATGCATACCTTTAACCCATTAATGCCTAGCGTCCTTTTTTAGGGACGGTCCAAAAAAGGGTCTGAATTTCCCCAAAATGCATATTTCAACCAAATAATAGTGTTCAATGAGTACCTTGGTATTGTTTCAATTCGTTATTAACAGATAGCAGCACATAACCATCGTAAAATGTGTTCTGTAGCAGTTTTAATATGATCTTTATCAAAAATGACATCGTTCACAATCGCAAGAAAAAAAGCCAAGTTTTCAAAGTGATTCCCGGCTTCCCAGTTTACGTCTATTGCTGATTTTATTTCTTCTTATTAAATGTCTTTTTAAATATTATATCGTAGGCAGAAAACAAATTTAGTAAAAAAAGTATGTACTCTCTGGGGTCTATCGTAACTTTTAAGGGACGATTTTTCTTTCCTCAATAAAAAAAAAATATTTTCTACATAATATTTTTTTTATTATTTTTCCTGACCATTAAACACTGTTTGTAACCAGTATACAAAATATCTTTGGAAAAAAAAACACCAGGCATTAATGGGTTAAGTACGAACATAGTCTTTGAATGATTGTGCAAAAGATAATTTTTGTTTTCTCAGTTATATTATTGATAAAGGTGGCTGGAGATTAAATTCAAAAATGAGAGTGGTCAAACTTCGAGATATAGCGGTGTTCGGGAAAAATCATTCGAGATAAACACGAGAAAAAATATTACATTTATGCTGTAAAAGCTGGGAAACTGAAAAATTTCGACATAGAGAGGTTTTCGAGATAAGCAGGCTCGAGGTAAACAGGTTTGAATGTACTAGTTATTAATTTACTAGCTTATCTTGATAGAACTTAGTACAATTAAGTATAATTAGTATTTTTCATATAGGCATTTTTCGGTAATCCAATTTATAATCATTTCTTCATGCTAAATATAGAACACCTGTAAACGAAAGTAAACATTATGTTCTTTAAAAGTTTTAGAAACCATGTAAATACTGTCGAATTACAAGTAATATTAAAAATTACTCAATTTACCAATAACGTGAGGGATAAATATTTGTGTTTATTGCGTTTTAGAGCATATTTTCTTCGTTATTTCAGTATTGGCTCAAGTGCTAAGAAATATAAGCAGAATTCCACAAGCATTGTTCAATCAACGTAAAGTACAGAGAAATACTTCCATGTAAATTAAAAAAAAATACTTTGACATTTTCTTAAGTAATTTACTTTTAATCTGGGCGATTTCATTCTAAATTCTAATGCGATTTCATTCTGATTTTTTTTTTTTTTTTTAAGCGGACATTGCTTAGTAACATTCTAGAGAAGGACAGAAAAAGAAAAAAAAAACACTTGGGTTAAGCATTATAACTTCGCACAAAAATGAACTTCATCCTGAATTCCAATAAATAAATATCAATTAATGTCAATTAAGTAATTAATTCATTAAAGATTAAAAACAAACTTTTATATCACTTAAAAGTTTTAGCATAAATCACAATTGAACTTTGATCTAAAAGCGGTTTTTATCGTTCAAAAAAAAAATTTTTTTTTTTTAATGTTTTTCTTCTGTCAAAACTTTCGAAAACAATCCGTTTTAGAATTCATGAAAAGATGGCCACAAAGTGAGCAATTATAATGAAAATAATGTTATAAATCTTGTAAATAGTTGTTGTTTTTCCTGCTTGCATCATTTTCACTAGTTTTGGTTTTATCTGGCGACATGTTGCAAAAGTATCTGAACATATCACTTTTATCACTTGTATACCGGCCCTGTAACGTTTTGTAGTTTTTACACTTGCCCTGAATTTAATAAGCATGAAGACATTTTCGCGCTGAGCTGTAATATTGTAGGTTTTTCTTTTTATCGCTAGAACTTTCTTGAATGGATTATTTAAGTTTGTGAATGAATCGGATTTTGCTAGAATGTTGAAAAAAATTTCCTTCCGAGTATAAATAGCTGTCCAACTGCCTCGAACACAGTGAGTTAGTTGTTTTCAGATTTGATTTCTGGTGACTCGTTTTATTCGCTTGGGCGAATGTTTGTTTTGCTTTTGTAATTTCTTAATTACTGTTCACTTTAGATACGTGGTACTGAGTTACTGTTGAGAGTACAGTGTACTTTTTGCTACCTAATTGCTGGATGTTTAGCAATTGGTTCCTGCTCTTATTGTAAATAAGTGTACATACTTGTAAATAAATTTATAGTTACTTCCTCAAGATTGGAATGCTCATTTAAGAAAATTGAAAGTGCTACGGACTCGTTACAATATTCAAATGTCAGAAATGAGTTGGCATTAAGTAAAATTTCAGTTCTGTTTTTTTTCATTTACAAAAACAAATAGCTTATTTTCCAGCGAAAAAATACAAACCGTTTTCTGTCCTGCTTTTCCCCCTTGTTTATATTCGCGTAGAAGTTATTTAACTTTCCGCTCGCAAGTGATCCGAAGAGCGCCTGTATCAAAGTTTCACCGCAAGAGAACAAACAGTGTAAAAGAACTACATTTACGGTGCATCATTGTAGGTGATGGTAGCTCCTGCTGCGACATCGATGTTTTGGAAACATCGATGATTTTACCATCGATGTTTTACGGTCGGTGTTTTCCAAGCATCAATATTTCGAGTTCTATACGTTTTTTATGTCGATGTTTTATGTTTCAGCAAAAAAGGTGTGTAAAGAATTATGTATATCGTCAGTCGGAAGTTGCAGAATTAATCTTATTGGAAAAAGTTTTAAGGTTTTGCACTTGATATTTTTTAAGATCGATGATTTGTTCCAATTGTCTTTTTTCTTTCTTTTATGTCTATGTTTCATATTTCAGTAACAAATTTCAATAAAACAAAATAGGAAATGCGCTAAAAAGATTTATCGTAAATCAGTAGCTGCAGTAGCTATCTTATTGAGAAAAAAAAAATCTTTAATTACCACCAATCATTTATCGTCGATGATTTTTAAACATTGTTGCTTCGGATTCGCATTTTTCTTTTCTTTTCGATGTCAATACTTTATAACTCAGCAGGGGTTAAAAATAAAATAAGTTACATCGTTAATCAGTCATTGCCATATCTATCTCAATAGAAAATGTTTTCTATAATTACCGTTGATATGCGTTTGGAAGACAAAGGAAACGCGATATATCCGATTGAGAGATATAACGAGGAGCGATGCAACGAGGGGATACTGTGCATTCGAATTTGTACGTAGTATATCTGAAAAAGAGATCGATGTTTGGAAACATCGATGATTTTTAGTCGCTGTATCAGTACCATCGATGTCTTTAATTTCCAACATCGATGTTTCCAAACATACGATGTCGCAGCCCTAGTAGCTCCGTTTCCATTCTGAAACATAGGTTTCGTTAGGTGGTGCGACATCGGTGACGAAACATCAATGTTTCAAAACATCGATGTGAGAAATTAAAATATCGCACCATATATGAGGATATGGTATTTTTCAAATTTTTTTTCTATATATATTTGAATATACCTTTCGTTACATCGTGCCTCGTTATATCGCTCATTCCGATGTATCGCGTTTTTTCTTAGTCTCCCGAAAAACACATTGACCGCAACATATCGATGATAGTTGCAAGAGACTTTCTCCAGGGAGCTGGATACTGAAATTGATGAATAAAGGTTAACTTTTTTCCCTCATAATGTTTATGAACTTTTTTTTTTTGCTGCAAATAAATTATTTTTATCACTTTGGCCACCACAGGCTATTACTCATAATTTCTAGTCTGGAGTTTTACATGATAGTCCTGGTTAACCGTGCAATTCATCGTTGTTACTGATAGTTTACATTAAAACATAGCAAGTATATTAATGCTAAAGGATTCTTCCTTACGTACCTCTACTACTTATACAGTCGACTGTGGATTAACTGGGATGGTCGGGAAATGCCTCTACCAGGATAAACAAATATTGTGAGTAATCCAATTTATGTGAATGAGGATGAATTTTTTTGAAAACATGGTATAAAATTTATTTTGATTAATAACATAACATGAAAAAAGATTCAAGCAAAAGGCATACAAGAAGCGAGAAATTGTAATGTTTATCCAGAATTTTTCAAACACAAAACAGTTTTTCCTCATTTTGAAAGAAAACTCCTTTAATATTTTTTGGGGTGGGGGGGGGGGAGCATACCGGATAATATGATTTTGATTATTTGAGAGCACTGTACGATTCAGAGAGGAAGCTGCTGGCGGCTTGAATTGCTGGTTCCAAATCAACAAGACAAATGTAAAAACTGGAGATCAATTAAAACTTAAAAGAAGATGAAAGTAACGTGACAGTTTGCTCCGTTTTTTGCCAATATTGTGAGAGTTGATGACTCCTTTCAGCTGATGAATTAACAGAACATAACTTAGCAAACAAATGCGTAAGAAACGTAAAAAATAAGGTGGAGACTATGCCCTCTGACAGCCCCAATTCGTAGCACCTTATAAGTCCTTAACTGTTAACCTTTATTTCTTCTAGCTTATTACCCAGCGTTGCCCGGGTGCTTATTTTTTCAACATAGCTCAAAAAAAAAAAAAAAAAGAAGTAGGTGAGCTTTAAATTGATAATTCATTGTTAATCGTAATTTTAGTTGGAAAATACTCATATTTAAATGAGTTAAACTTTATCAATTTTTATGCTTAAAGGCTTATCGCTATTACTCTAAATGTTCAAAGTTGAAAGAAAATGGTCATTTTGAGACAAAAAGTTGAATTTTGAGCTTTTTGGATTTTTTTTTTAATCTTTATGAATACTAGTGCTTCAAGGAACCTCTGTAAAAAGCTGGATGAAAATCCGACGAAAACTGGATTCGTATAAGGAACAAACAAACATACAAATATACATCCATCCATTTTTACATATCTAGATTAAATTTCTTACTTATTAGGTCGAAACTTGTGTATGTTTTTTAAACTACTGATTCATTCCTAACTTTTTAAATAAAAACAACTCCAGCAAAGCAAAAATAAACCCAATTTTTTCAAAATAAATTTAAAACTCACAAAACAAGAAACTTGGATAAACTTTTCGGACGAACTCCTGACAAGGCACACATATGCGAATTCGAACGTCACTAAAAAATCTTATCTAATGCAAAAGTTTTTCTTCAAAATTATCCAAACAACGATGTGAAGCGTAGAGCGAAATATTTAAATTATATGCAGGCCTCTTATTATCATCAGAGCCATAAGTCTTCAACTTTCCACAGAGCGTGCTTCGAATCTAAACCGCAGCTATCGACTGCGAATTTATTAATGACCCCGGAAGAGGTGGGAAAAGTCACGAAGTTTAGAATAAAGCACTGAAAACGGTCGGCAGACTTAAACCAGACTTGAGGAAGTTTCTTGGCTTAGTTTAAATTTAACTCGCGGCAAGTATTAGATTGTGAAATTTCTTGTGATTAAATTCTGTATCTCAGAACCAGAACGACTTAAGTCCAAAAATTGCGATTTTCACTTTATTAGTGAACTAGCCGGGTACCCGGCTCTACGCGGGTTTCTGCCGCGTAATATGTGTTTCAGTGAAACTCATTCATATTTTTTCAACATTAAAGTGCACATCAATATACATAAATGGCTACTTCTGTAAACAATGGCTATGTTTCTATCTCTATAACTTAAAAAACTGCATTACACACCCTAAATACAAATGTAAGCTACAAATAATGTTTAGGTGAATAGGAATTGTTATACGCTTGGTATATTAAAATAAATACATATTTACAGTATCAATCGCACTGGAGTCAACCATTTCTAAATATTGCACGTTAAATAAGTCACATTATTACAGTCTCTATCCTTGTGAAAACCATTTGTGAAAACTCAAATGGTAAAAACATCTGATGTGATTAAGACATTTTTTTTGACTTAAACACTTTCCATTTTCTATGTGCTGCCAAAATCAATTCCCTTTTTAGTTACCCCGTTAGCGATTATTGGCATAGATAAATATAAAAATCCTAAGAAAGCAATAAATTTCATACTTAATCCAGAGAAGATTTA
Organism: Uloborus plumipes; assembly: GCA_038373865.1. Classification (NCBI taxonomy): domain Eukaryota; kingdom Metazoa; phylum Arthropoda; class Arachnida; order Araneae; family Uloboridae; genus Uloborus; species Uloborus plumipes. Next base: position 124,886 of record JAXGGA010001978.1, read on the forward strand.
GTTCAAAATTTTCATCATGATTACTATTAATATTGTTGTTGCGAGGCAACCAAATTTTGCAACAACGGGTTGAAAATTTAATCATTTAATGGGGAAATGACATGAAATTTACTATTTTCCATAATAACTTTTTAAAGCTAAGATTTTTATAAATAAATTATAGCTTATCCTGCTCCCTGTTACTGTAGCTATCTACGGTGAAAAAAAGGTTAAAATCGGTTTAGTAGTTCGGAAGATTACCCCGGACATACGTATACAAAAGTAGTCTTTTATGTATATAGATTGTATGTAGAATCTTATTCTGCATCGACCAAGGAGAATGATATTCTATAAAAGAAATTCCTTCACAATTATTTAGCAGTGTCAAAAGAGCGCGAATCCCATTCTTTGCATGCATCTGACACTCGTTTTTCTCCTTCTCCTAAAAAGTTACAAAAATGGACTTATTTAAGTCTGGTTCTGAGGTACAGAACTATCGAATGCAGGAAGGGGTTTTATGATGGAGGAAAATAAGAAAAGATTGATAGCTCGTGAGCACTGAAAGGTATAAAAACACATACATTCAGAGTTTTTCTTTTTCTTTCAAAATTGAGTCCAGATCTTAGGCCATAATTAAAAGCAAAAATGCATTCGTCTTAAGGGGCTTCTTCTTTAGTCTCTTAACACCTAGTGGCGCATGAGGCCGATAGCGTGGCTTTCCAGCCCGTAAGGTTCAGTGCCGCTTCCCTAGCTCTCCCCCAGCTTGGCCAACCAAAGGCATTCCGCTCTTGAATGGCCATCTGGCGCCAGGTAAGTTTTGGACGGCCTCACCCCTTTTGCCACCATTACTTCACTCACTCCAGGGCCCCCCGTACCTACCACAACTCGTGGTTTAACCGGGATAGGGCCCTGAAGAGCGCTTTGTTATTTTTGAACCATAACCAAGGGTCGAGCAAACCCTTGGTCCAGCACCCCCAGAGGAATCGTTTCACTTGGAGGACTTTGTGACCACAACATTTTTAACGTCTCCCTGCCACCATAAATCAAGACGATGGATCTTTAATTGGCTGAAGATCGAACCCGGGTCCCTCCGGTCACGAGTCCGACGCCTTACCGATCGGGCCGCCACGGCCCCCCTTTTGCCATTAGGGGTAAACGTGGGAGCAGTTCTTGTTGGGTTTATATTGCTTTTATTCTTAGAACCTATCCTATCCATATCCATCTTTGTTTTTTCACCTGTGCAATTATGGGCTTGCAATTAGTGCATCTGTATAGGTATAAGTTAGAAATTTTATTTGGCCAGTAAATGTTTAGAGTTTTTCTCGGGCTTTTGGTTTGGAAGGCATCAAGCTCTTTTTCTTGCTGTCCGGTTAGCTTCCATGTATTGCTGCCATAAAGTAGGATTGCTCAAACTTTTAAATTGAAAATTTGAATTTTGAGTTTTGTATGTACGGTATTAGCTCTTCATACTTTATAAAGATATTTGAAGGCAACTGACTTAAGATGGTAGTGAAGTGAAAATCTCAAAAGCATGAACATTTGTAGCAAGGTAGAGGACTCAGAGGGGAATTTTCCCCCAAAATTTACAGAAATTATCTAAAACGATATTTTTTTCTTTAAGAAGTTTGTGTTACATATTTTTCTTTTCTTTCTACTTCCTTTTACGTAGTAAAAGAACTATTGTGATCGCGATAAAAAATTCACTCAAATTTGGGTCTAAATTTTGATTTTGCTCACCCCCGAATGAATGTTCTGTACCGTAAAATGGGGTGAATCGGAACACTTTTCAGCTTTGGTTGTAAAAAAAGCAGTTAAAAGATTTTTGAAAAATTTGGTTTTTTGGGTAAAAACTTCGGTCTTGCTTTACTTTTGATATTCCAAGCAAAGAGAAAACATTTTGAACAATTATTATTAAAATATATAGGAAATAATGGGTGTTCCGAATCACCCCGTTGATAGGGGTCAATCGGAACACATGCTAAATTTTATATTTTTTTTACTTTAACCTGTAATAGGTCTCACAAACATGAGTAATATTGATGGGGGAGAATAAGAACAGATAATTACTGTCAAATAAATGTATAATTTCAATACCAGTAAACGTTTATAATTTGTCAAAGTTCAAAATAATTTTAAACTTATGAAAAATGAAAAGTAATTTTAAGAAATGCTTTTAAATTGAAATACAAAGATTTTACATGAATGGAAGTCACTCATGTCGTCCACAAATATGTACTTGTCCTTAAAACTAGCAATTGTGACTTGGCTTAAGTTTTTTCATAACATCTCCTGGGACAAACTCTGCCCTTTTTTTAGTTTCTTAAAATCTCTGGGTTTCGGGGACTATCCTGAAAAATTTTTTCGCTTATTCATCACTGTCTGTGTGCTAAACTATTACTACATAAAGTTTATGTTATTTTCCCCCTCGTATTTTAAGTAAAAAAAAGTCTCCTGGAGAAAAAATGTTTCGAAATCTGCGACTTTTTGTCATACTAAGATCTAGTTGCTCACAAGAAGGGATAAACAGTAATAAATCTTATTCTTGTCTTGATTAGAAGTATTGGGGTTAGAAGCTTGATTTTTTAAACAGTTTCCTTCAAATAAGTTTGAATTGGAACAACAGAACTAAGTGTTCCGATTCACCCCGCATTTTTTTTTCCTATGGCATTTTCCAGAATTCTTTATTTTTATGATACAATTTATAAAGAATGTAAATTCTAATGTGGTATTCTGTTGTTCAGATACATGTATAATTAAAACATACCACTCTTAGTTTTTAAACATAAGAAGGTTTGTTCTTGTATAGGAAGTTTTGCAGTCTATGAAAACGTGATGTTTTCTAGCATTCCACGTGCAGCCCTCCTTAGAAGCCAGTAGCGTTGCCAGATTGACAAAAGTAATTTTTTCCTACTCCCTATGACCTTACCTTTCTAAAAAAAATCCATGGCGAAAAATACCCAATAGTATATTTATGAAGAATTTCTTTGTACGGTAGGGAAGTTTTGTTCCGATTGACCCCGCTGTTCCTATACACCCCATTTTACGGTAGTTTTTTCGACCTGTCATCACGTGCATATGTACCTAACAGCATATAAACAGCCAAAAAATCCTTTTCAACCATCCCCGTTAATTACGACGAGTTTTCTCATGACGTCTGTATGTGCGTATGTAGGTGCGTATGTATGTGCGTCGCATAACTCAAAAACTATATGTCGTAGAAGCTTCTAGTTTAATATGTAGGCTCTGAGGAGGGTCTAGTCGTGCATCTCCCCTTGTAGTTGTATTCGAATGTTCCCAAAAGGGTGTTTCACCCCTTTTTTTTGGGGGTACATAAGTGTTAATTTCAATGCAGACTAGAGTGATATGAATTGGCGCGACCACTTGGCGATATGTCGCCAAGCTTTTTGTCGACTAGTGTTTGACGCCAAGTTGGCGACATATCGCTAAGTTGGTGACAAATTTGGCGAAAAAAAGTTATATTTTGAATTTGGGTTCAATTTGGCGCAATTGGCGATATTTTGCGAAAAATCCACTGAATGATGTTAAAATCGGCAATATTTAGAAAATGCCCCATTGTAAAACATGTTTTTGCATTGTTTCGTGGCAGATTAGGGGTGTAAATACTTGAATTGTTCCCTACGTAAAAGGAAGTAGTGTAGGACCATACCAGATTTTTTTTTCAATTTAAAATCAGAGTATCGGATTCTTCTATGAGTACCACGTGTAAAACAGAAGTTTTACACTGTATTTTTTTAAAAACTTGAATCTTGAAAACAGCGCATTTAGCATACGAGACCCAGTGTAGCTCTTAAGCTAATAAACTTTCCGTATTATTTACCTTTATTCAAGTTACATTTACTGTCCGACCTCAAAAGCCGCCCCCAGCACCGTTGGGCGGTTCTATTTCGAAAAGGGGTGACAGCTTGATTAACAAAATGCACCATGGCAGTACTTTCTGCTTAGTCCGATATTATTTTATTTTTTCAGAACTGATAAGGAAGGGAAATTAATTTAAAAAAAAAACAACAATGCAAACTAATGGGCCAAATAAACGAACAAAAGGAAAAACTTCATAAAACAAAGCAAAACCTCCTCACATTCCTTACCTCTCTTATTATCATCACCCCCCTACTTTGACAAAATCAGTAGAGACTTGAGGCATGCGCAAACGCGTTGTAGGTCGCCGGAAAAGATATCAAACAGTGCACACATAAATAGGGTTATAAATAAAATTAGGTAAGCTTTTTCAAAAGCGTTGATGATGTGTTTTTCTTTCTGGGGATGCATCGCCCCATTGTTTGTGACTTCTTGACATAGTAATAAACAAACAGTGCATCCCCGAAAGTACTAATATACATTAATGCTACATAACGAGCATACTTAACCCATTAATGCCTTACATTTTTTTTCAAAGATATTTTGTATACTGGTTACAAACAGTGTTTAATGGACAGAAAAAATACCGTAAAGTCGAGTTACTTGGACCCACAAGGAGGTTACTTGAGCCCACAGTAAAATGATAAAATCTGGGTTTGGTACTAGCGTTAGATATTGCAGAGTGCTTCTACCTTGCGGAGAAACGAGGAACTACGTGCAAGTCTTCAACTAATAAGTACCAAACCTAGATTTTATCATTTTACTGTAATGGGCTCAAGTAACCCCCTAGGGTCCAAGTAACCCGACTTTACGGTAATTAAAAAAATATCATGCAAAAAAATATTTTTTTTATTAACCCATTAATGCCTAGCGTCCCTTTTTAGGGACGGTCCAAAAAAGGGTCTGAATTTCCACCAAATGAACATTTCAACCAAATAATAGTATTCAATTAGTACCTTGGTATTGTTTCAATTCGTTATTAAGAGATTGCAGCACATAACCATTGTAAAGTGTGTTCTGTAGCAGTTTTAACATGACCTTTGTCAAAAATTACATCGTTCACAATCTCAAGAAAAAAAGCTAAGTTTTCAAAGTTATTCCTAGCTTCCCAGTTTATGTTAATGGCCGATTTTATTTCTTCTTATAAAATGTCTGTTTAAATATTATATCATGGGCAGAAAAAAAATTTAGTAAACAAAGTATATACTCTCTGGAGTCTAGCGTAACTTTTAAGGGACGATTCTTCTTTTCTTAATAAAAAAATTATTTTTTACATAATATTTTTTTTATTATTTTTCCTGTACATTAAGCACTGTTTGTAACCAGTATACAAAATATCTTTGGAAAACAAAATGTCAGGCATTAATGGGTTAAGGAAAGAAAAATCGTCCCTTAAAAGTTACGATAGACCCCAGAAGGTACATACTTTTTTCCCTAAAATTTTTTTCTGCCTACAATACATTATTTAAAAAGAATTTTGATAAGAAGAAATAAAATCAGCCATTAACATAAACTGGGAATAACGTTGAAAACTTAGATTTTTTTTTGAGATTGTGAACGATGTCATTTTTGAAAAAGATAATATTAAAACTGCTACAGAACACACTTTACGATATTTATGTGTTGCAGTCTGTCAATAAAGAATGTAAACAATACCAAGGTACTAATTGAACACTATTATTTGGTTGAAATGTTCATTTTGGGGAAACTCGGACCTTTTTTTGGACCATCCCTAAAGAGGGACGCTTGGCATTAATAGGTTGAATGCTGAGAAATTTGTAGGAAAGCAAAATATATATTTAAAACACTTACAACAATAGTTAAGGAAGATAGGTTGGTTGAACTGAAAAGTGCCTGACTAACATTGATGTTCAAAAATTTGACACGGATGCACAAAAGTGTGCCCTGCACTTGACAACAAAACTTCACTTGAGAAACCAAATAAAAAATAAATTGTAAAAAAATGCTTAATAAATCACACAAGGAAACACACTTTTATTATTTTTAACTTTTAGACAATAAGTGAATTATTTGTACATTTATCTAAATGTGAAGAAAAATTCAATGTAACGTCCCATAAGCAGTGGAAGAATCACTTGTATGACTAAAATCGCTTGTTTAGATATGTTAAATATCTCCTGATAGCTTTTTTCAAAAGTTCACTCACTCTGTGAGAAAATGTATAGAAGTGGTAATGAGAGCAACAGGTATTAATTAAATATAGTTTAATTTTTATTTATTTTTTCTTAATTTTAGTTCTCCAGATACATATATAGAGCAGTGAAACTTCATCCTGAATCTAATAAATGACCTTTAATATCCTTAAGTAAATCTTCCCCGCAAAGTGTAACTGAAACTTTTGCGGATACTTTTAACTTAGATAAGCAGCAGCAATCATCGGAAGAAAAAAGTTATCTTGGCTTGAAACAAAACTCGATTTCACCTTCATAACCTTTAAAGAATATTAAATGGAACATTTTTAAGAGTAACATAATTAATCAAGTTTCCCATAAAACGAAAATGAAATGAAAAAAAAAATTAATAGCTGCATCAAACAAATAAAGGTCCTTACCTAGCCTTAATATCTAGGAGAATGCCAAAGTCATTATTTCAAAAGTAGTGACAGTTTACAGATAGATTAAATGAACGATGAAGATGAAGTAAACGAAATTCAACTTTCATTCCACACAATAACTGCAACTTTAACTTTATCGTCTGCGGCTAATGAAACTCTTCTTTTTTTTTTCCTTTACTTTCTCGATTTCATCAAGGAAATATATTATCGGTATTTTGCTTCCGTTTGAAAGAAATAAAAATGATGAGGGTTATAATTAAATTGGCTTCAATATCTTTATCGTCTTTTTTTTTCTCCTACTGAAAGGTGAAGTTATTTTTTCATTTCCTTCCACTGCTGAGCAGTAAAGAAAGCTTATTAGATTCGACTACTCAACTCCAGTGCTTGACAGTACAGCGATTAAAAATGCATTATCGCTCTTTTTTATTCATTAAAATTTAGTTTAGGAACGAAATTAAATTTTTATTTTTTGTTACATTCACAGATAGTTACAAAAATAAGAACGATTTAGTAGAATATTGCAACATTTCTGTAATTTTATTTAAAATTAGCATGAAATCAACAATGTTTTAAAAAGAAACGTCTAAAATGAGTGAAAAATATCTGCTTTTTAATAGGATATGGTCAGGGGGGGGGGGGAGTGGGGCTATATTAAAAGACACCCATTTTCTCTTTTCTAATTGAAATGTTTTCTTGATTATTTTTTTAATACATAAATTAAGATGATAGCAAATACTTTTATGTTAGTTTTAGAACACTCTAAAAAAATTAAATGCTTACAAAGCGTTGTTTTATGCTCATTGAATGTGAGATATAAGAGTTAGATGTGTATGAACTTTCCTCTAGAATCATCATTCATTCGCAAATGCTATAAATTATCAATTTTGGAAAAGACTTGTAGTAGAACATCTAAGGAAACAGCTCTACATAAAGACATAAAAATAGTTCACAATACTATTTATTATGAGGTGTTTTCTGAGGTGGGGTAAAGTGGGTCTATGACTAAACTTTTCTGAGGGTTTACGATTACGTTACAAATTTAGTAAATTGGTGCTTTTTTATGATTTTATGGGCTTATTTTTTAATAACTTGCTTAAATTGGCTTTTATTCTTTTAATGTACATGGCAAACTTTACTTGCTTGCTGTTTTTCCTGCTTTGCAGGGCGAGGACTGCTGATGGTCTTTGAAAAAGGTGAGAAAGGTGACAAATTTTAAAACAAAGGTGACTAAAAGGTGACAAAAAAGTAACTAAAAGGTGACCAAAAGTAATTTGTTAATAAATCAAAAAACAGAAAACGATTATCATTTTTTCTGACTTTTACCAAAATAGCCTACATATTATTTTTAAAGACTTGAATTATGAACAATATAGGGCTGGAAGTAACAAAATAAATCATTTTAGGACATATTTTCAAAAATTTTCAGGGTAAACTCTATGTTATGCAAGTGTCATTGTAAGTTCATAAAAAATACCTGAAAGTTTTAAAGAGAGAATATGTGGGGGGGGGGGGAGGAGGGTTTAAACCAAGGCCCTTTTTCTTTAGCGCACCTAATTTTATAACCATACATATATAATAATTAATTTTCTTTCATAAACTATTACATTTCATGTATTCGAATAGTTTCAAACAGTTTTTAGTCAAAATATTGTGCATGCATTTAATTAAAATTTTAACATGAGTAATAAAGTTACTTTTGAGCTGGTGCTGAACAAATATTTTAAGGAGAAATGAAAAAAAAAATGTTTGCCTTTCAACAAGGAATAGCAAGCATCAAACTTGCGAAGTATGAATTTTACAGCGGAAGCAAAGAAATGCCAATTTTAAAATTAAGGTCTTAAAAGCATGAAAGTGACATATAAAAGAATTCAAATAAACTTACTTCAGATTTACAATTAAAAGCTTTATGATAAACATATTATTTTTACTATCCACATAATTGAAGCAAAATAAAATTTTATCAAATCTTCAAATTTAAATTTAGACATTTTGATTTTCATAAAAGAGACAAAATTTCGATCGAAAATTTTAAATATATGATTTTTTAATATAAATATATTGCATTTATTTGTCTCTTAAGGGTAATAAGCAAAAAAAAAAAAAAATAAGAAAATTCGATTCTCATATCGGATGCAAATCAATTGCATTTTTTTAAAATGAAGGCATCAAAATAAAAAAAAAAGAAGCAAATAAAATAATTTATTAAAACAAAAAACCAATTAGAATGGCAGCTTAATATTTCTATTCGATGAATATTATTAATAATTATCGGTGTAAACATCGAAAATTCGAAAAAGCAAAAAACTTCCAGAGTTTCCAAACATGAAAATACCAGAATCGATCATGAAAATATCGGAAATCTGGTAAAATACCAGAACACAATCACTCCTAGTTACGTTCAAAGTAGAGATGGAACGAAGCTTCGGCCGGGCCGAAGCTTCGGCCAATTTGCCCAAATTGCCGAAGCTTCGGTCTGGCCGAAGCATGAGTTGTGATTCGGCCGCTTCGGCCTGAAATTTACGCAGCGAATGAAAGACAAGTAAAAAAGAATGCATGATAAGGTAAGTGCTCCAGTAGTCGGCCAGTCTCCAGTAGTCGGCCACAATGACATAAAACTCCTCATAAATACTAGTACATTTTTAATTCAAAATCAGATGTGACGCATTCACACATTCATGTACTTATCCTCAATCATCAATCAGTGGCAGTTAAGTTTCGGGTACTTTTTCTTGAATTAGTAATGAGTCATTTCATTTTGAATGGTGTGCCCGTCATCCAAGATTGCGATTCTGCTTATTTTTCAGGTAAGATGATTCTGTGGCCGACTATTGGAACATTTACTAGTGTTGACAACAGCTTGGATTTTAACATAATTTTTTTTTTAATTTCTGAAACAAGTAGATGATTCACTATCAGAAATGTTCATCCTTGTAAAGTTTTACCTTGTCTTTGTTACTGTATTGATAGTTGAAAGTTCTAGGTTAGTAGTAAGTACCCCACTCTATGCGGCAGAAGGAGGCAAACAACTCAACAGTGGGCGTGGTCGCTTCGCCGCCATCTTGGATGGTCACGTGATCTTGCAGGGTGTATTTTTGGATGACGTCATGAATGACGTCACATATTTTCTTATAACCTTGCACGAGGGTTCCGATGCCGTCCGCCATCTTGGATTTCTTATTTTTAATTGAGTATTTAATTGATTGAGCCGCC